>OZ034969.1:28417400-28622400 GCA_964030785.1 Siderastrea siderea
CTGGGAAGGACCTTCCCACCTTCCTTTGCGCGTAGCTGCCTGTTTTTGTTTCAAGTTCTGATTGGTTCATTGCGTTGATCGTGTCATTAGTCATTTGTGAGGATTACATTGTTAATTTGGTCAGAACTTTCCAGTAATTTTGTAATGGTTGATAGTGAAAAACACGTCGAACATCAAAAACAGCACATCTTTTTTTACAGATTTGGAACAACCTTTGTTGCGCATTCTAGTTCCGTGAGTGAACTACAGTGCACCTGAAGTAGACGCAGCGTTCCAGCTTAAATGGTTCTGACGAGTATTAAAATCCTGGAAACGGGTCCTATCCTCATTGAGGAGGTAGAGTGGTGAACTCTGTCGAATAAACAATGAACTTGGTCACTAATTAAACGCGATGAGCCACCCTGAATAAGGCTAAATGATTCTGAACTGGACTGGATCTGAATGATGTTTGACGTGTTAAACTTCAACTTCACCTGTAGTGATGTGCTATTATAATCTATGTGCTCGCTGATTAGCTACTTCAGTAACCACGTTCCTTGAGAGCTGTGCGGTCCCTGCGGCTAGAGGAGCGGCTTCTGAAGGACCTGAAATCGTGGATTTGAAACCGCTTGACGACTAATAATAACTGCCCCCGTTGACAATCGAAAAAGCCCATTTTTGACTGTAGACGGCAAAATTCTAGGCCGTTCGACGGTTTTCCGGCTTAACTCCATCAACACTCTTTTCCAACTTCGTGGGCCTTAGTGTATGTATCAACAGAATTTTAAAAGTGAAGCTCGATGTATTTACTTGTGGAAAAAATAGTAATCTTTGAAGTATTTTGGTATATAATTAATCTTTTAATTTGGACGCACTTACTTTTAGGACTATAGTTTTAGTATCTTTTTCCTACACCAAAACTACAACCCCAATAAAACCCAAAATATACGCTTACAATTAAAACTGTCATGTTCTCTGACTTCCAATAAAATAGTATGATTTGACAGGACATTCCTTCGAAATGAGACGTGCAGCCAGGGTGATATCGCACTTAGAAAATAATGAAACCAGACACGTCTTCCCGATTTCAGGTGATTACCATTTTAAGTGTTAGTAAGAGGGTGAGTCGTCCTTTGAGCTGTCTTCATGTGTACAAAGATGGAAGTCAGGTCTCTCCGGTACAAAAACGCCAGCTTACGCTCGAATGTTCTCCCCGAGACCGCTAAGCAGATGAACGCTAAGGTGTCCCTTATAACAGGGGTAACTGGTCAGGTAGGTCGGCGATTTGTTGATTGTTCTATTGTATCGCTAAATATTCGAAGCCACTTGGTGATATTTGTCATGAAAGGGTCTGACAAACGTTGTAAACTTTTCAGTGTCGGTCGTCTGAATTTATTGAAAAATGGAGTGTTGAAACAGTACAACTCCATCGTCCCATGTGCAATCCACAGTCGAAAGATGTTGAGCAAACACCCACTTAACGGCTCACTGGTAATTTACAACAAAAGTTGTTAGAACTCTACCGGAGCTATTCTACCTACTACTGACCAGCAAAATCAGCGGAACTCGTATACCATATAACGCCTTACTTAAATTTTATTCTCGGGTTTAGAACCAGCGAAACTCGTGCAAAATTGGTCTGCTTAATGTTCGAGGGAAAAATTTCGAGATATTCAGTTCAAATGGAACGCACACAAAACTCAGGAAAATGTGAAGCTTTCAATACAAGAACTAGAGTTTGATGATCAAAAACGCATGTATAACGTGTTAAGAGTAGCGACACATTACCACCCTATATGTCATGGCAAACAAGAACTTAACACCTTTATCTACCAATCTCATGATTCCTTTTTTGTGGGTTTAATTTTCGCCATCCTTTGGCGACGCTCGAAATTGATGAAACTAAAATCAACGCGAAAATAAAAAGCATTCGGGTGAAGTTAACTTCGTTAATGCTTTGATCGAAGCAAGAACCAACAACAATTTAGTAATCGCGACCATCGCTTACGGCAGATCTCAACTGCAGAATGGCCGGGAGATATTATGAATGTATGAAGTAATTGTAACCTGCTCAGTCGTTGGGTAACGTGTGCGTGACTCAGTAGCGGAGGATCCGTCGTCGGAGCCGCCATTTTACGAGAATTTCTCTCCCATCAAATCGCCGGCGAGCAAAACAAGCCGGCTCGAAAATGGCACCTCCACCGTCAGTCGCGCTCGCGAACACCCAAGTGAGTTGAAGATTGTATGTAAAGACCGTCTAATTTGCATTTTTCTTTTCTTATTTCTGTATTTTTCTTTCTACACCAATAAAATTTATAAAAGTCGGATACGTTCTTTCTGCAGTCTCTAGGTTACGGTGTTTTAAATATCACAGTCAATTTTTTTTCTTTCTCATCAAAGTGTAAGTTTAAAAAACACTGCTTTTTCTTTCATCTTGACCTTCTCTTCTTAGACACACGAAATTAAAATGTTAAAGAAGGCCTTTTCTTCATTTAAGTTTTGGCCTTAAAGTCACCGTTAAGATGACAGTAACATGGTTAGCTTCACGTTTACTAGATTAAAAAAAGTATATATATCTCCTCCAGTAGTAATTTCGTATGTAAGTTTCTGAGTGACATTTACATACAGTTGGTAGATTTTATACGCCCGATTGCACTCTTTCTCACGCACGCACGCCACGCAAAATGAATAGCATTAAACTAAAAGAGAATTATTGCTTTAAACAATAAAATATAACTCGAGAACTTAACGTTCTATGAAGGGCCAATTTAATTTTCAAAATTATCGAAGTTATTGTCAGAATCCAACTGACCGCCTGAGAATGAACACGTGGCATCACGTTTTCTAAGTGTCACGCTGAGCCTTGCTGAGCCCTCAAAAATCAAACTCGTTCCCAGGGAAACAGAGTTTTGCCGGTCGCACGAAACCTTACGATCGAAGCGTAAAAGAAAGTCACTGAATGAAACTTCGCCATTTTGATTTAATATGGAAAACGGAAAGACAGACAAGAGGAGAATTGCTTTAGTCACGGGTATAACTGGTCAGGTACGGCAATTCGAGAAAGATTTTCCGTGTTTTATTCCGCTTGTGAAAACTTGAACGGATTTAATAGAACATGGCGCCGGGTGGATAAACATCGAACGATTCGCTTAAATTCATGTTATATTGACCGTAAAATTTCCACATGGAACAGCAGACCGCGATTTTTAGCTTCATTGGGATGTTTTAGCGACAATGTCTTTGAAACTAAGCGCAACTGAGCAATGATACTCTAGACAGTAACAAAAGCTGAAGCCCCCAGGAATTCGAAGCCATTTACAGCTCACATGTAAGCTTAAATATTATGCTTGGAAGAATCGAACGATTGATACGTTTAATGGATTTTTTACCCGTTATTAATTTATTAGAATTCAAGTGAGATCAGACAGCAAATGTATTTGTTTTTGGAGTCGAGTTAATAAGAACTCAGGCCCCTCAATTGCATTTGTGAAGAAGTAAGCTTATTCAAATATGGGGATTTGTGTATGAAAGCAAAAACCAGGGATAGTAGCAAACCTTGTTTAGAATCTTCTGCAAAATTGACCTGATATGAAGTTTGGGTTCTTTGATCCAATTACCTGTTAAGGCATTTTTTTTCCACACACACCCAGCACACACATCTATTCCCACCTCCATCTCATTCTGTGCATAAAATGTCATGTTTTGTGAACAAGTAGGAACTGTGGTGTCTAAAATCAAAGAGCCCGTCAGAACTTTCATGAGCATGCAGAAAAAGCAAAGAGCGGTGATCAAATTGCTGCCAAGCTTTGCATGAACTTGGTTTGTTAACTGACCATGCAATTTGGTATCAGTTAATGTTAGTGTAAAAGATCTCTTCAAGAGAATACATCCGGGATGTCTTGACTACATAAATTTGCCAGATTCTTCGATCTAATTTGGAATTCTTTTACATTTTTGGTACTATTCAAAAGCAAAACAAATGAATTTTGACACAGCATCCTAAAAATCTTGTTAAATTTTCTTCAGGTTGAAATTAGTTCCATCCTGTGTTTATTACTATTTCTTTGATAGTTAGTGGTATTGATGTGCAACCCATAATCAGTCCAAATTTGCTAACAGAATCAGAATCAGAATAACTCTGAGAGCAAAAAAACCTGTCAAAAGTAAGTGACCATCTTCGAAGAAAGTTGGAGAATTGACTGACTATACTCAAGACTGTAGGCGCTTTAGGCACCAAGTCTAAAAGTAGACTAAGGAAGCTGCTTCCAAGTTTCATGTGTTTATGGCTCAACTTAAGTATAAAAATCAAGATTGCAAAAGGTTGTCATTTAGTCATGTAAGAGATGACAGCTTATTTAAGAAAGATTAAATTACTCCTACATAACATAATTTTTATTATGATTATTTGAAGAAAATGTAATTTTAATTTCACAATCAGGGTTAATGACTTCAAAAACATGATCACTGTCCATATTGACAAGGCGCACTTACACATATATGTTGTAGTTCAATTTTATCCTTGGTTCAATTTTTATTTTCCTTTGGTCTTTTTTATGTAAATATATGATAATGAATATAAAACAAAAGAAAATAAAAATTGAACCAAGGATAAAATTGAACTACAACATATGCAATTTGTAATGGTGGAAGAAGAGAGTTCCAAATGTATACTCAAGCTCTAACATATTTTTCATGATAATTTTTCAAGGATGGCTCATATCTTGCTGAGTTACTGCTGTCCAAAGGCTATGAGGTAAGTACATGTAATTTAGAAACAGGTCTGTAAATTTTACTTCCTAGTTTCTTTACTTTTGTTCAGTATATTGATATGTACAATTAGATCCTTATCACCATTGTCGCCTTAAACGTATATTAAACTACAAAAAACAGTACCATTCCCAAATTCCGAGACAAGTCAGAAGCTTTTCTATTGCATCAGAATAATTCTTTTTGTATTTACAATTTATCAGGTTCATGGTATCATCAGACGATCTAGCTCTTTCAACACAGGCAGAATTTCTCATTTATATGCTGATACCAGGTCACATAAAATGGGAGGTGAGTCCATCAGATTGTGGTATTAGACTGTAAATACTGGGTGAAACTGTGGGCAAAAAAATTTGGGAGAGTGGGATCTAAACAACCCGATTCCATTTCCCTTTACTCCACATTCCGGCCCTTTCTTCATTGATCACACCTCTTTATGCTTTAATTTTCTGTTGCAAAATAACATACAATGTTGTAAAACTGTTTACTATTTTTTTCTCTTCCCACCCTCTCTATTCCTGCCTCCCTCTTTTTTCTCCTGGGTTCCCTCCTCCTCCCCTCCCTCAAATTTTGGAACTGGGATAAGAGAAGAAGGTTCACAAACCTCCAGTTCTTGATACTTCTTGCTAAGTCTCATGAACCCTGCTGTGGCCAGCAGTTGCTGGTGCTTATCTTGTTTTTGAAACATGAAGCAAGCAGATCCCAGTTGATCAAAGCAGGGTAAAGCTTGCCCGTAGTGCTTGTGGAACAGATTTTTATTTCAGTTTCATAGCTCAGTGGTATGGATTCCATACCACAATTTTTTTGTCCTGCATTTGACTTAAGTCCACTTTAAATTGTCACTTAAAATTACTAGACATGTAGAAACCTTTTAAACAAGAGAAACAGGTCAACTTTAGTTAATTTCTACACCTGGGTTACTGTTAATCAACTTTTGAACAACTGAGCCCAGGAGTATTGCAGTTGCCACTCCCCCCTGGATGGGATCCTAGTCCAAAGCGTGGGTTCCCTGTTGTACATTTATTTTTAATAGCGAACAAATTCCACTCTGTTTTACAAGGATAGTACTAAACAGTCTAACAAATGACCAACCTTCGCAGTCTGCTTTGGTCATTCAGCAATGTTTAATTTTGTTTTGCCCATTTTTTCAAAATGGTTTTTCCAATACTACTTTCATTACTTTCAATTTTACTTTCAATTCTTTCTTCATTTACAGCCATGAAACTACATTATGGGGATCTTACTGACAGTACAAATCTGGTAAAAATTATAAGTGAGGTTAGTTTGTGAGATATTTGTTAATTTATTCAAACAGTTTCCAGCAACATTGCTGCTGAGTTAGTCGTTAATGAAGTATGTGTTTGGCTACGTCTTCTTTTGACTACATTTCTCTACACACCATCCAATCTACAGACTTTTAAGAGGCCTTTTTATGGGGGCTACGAATGTCGCTAGTCTGAATTTGAAAACCCTTCGTTTCATGTGTTAAGGGGGAAGCCATGTCCCTGTCGGTATTTTACTATTGTATTTTACTATTTGTACTTGCTTCCATTAGGGTTAATTATGGACTGAACTTGAGTAAATCAGAACAAATGTTTGGAATTGCTTGAATGTTTATCATTCTGCTAGATGTCTTTTTCATGATTGTGTATGAAAGGCTCCAAAGTACACAGAATTTTGCAGGTGGTCTTTCTCAACAGTTACTTAACATACAGTAACTTTCTGTAATTTTCTTATTCAGGTTAAGCCAGATGAGATTTACAATTTAGGTGCACAGAGCCATGTTAAGGTAATCCTATTAACTATAAAGACGTCTGTGGTATCTGTGCTGTACATACAGTCAGCTGTAATTTAAACAGACACCATATGGACCTAGATTTGGTAGTGACCGTAATAAATAGTCTGTGATAGGCTAGAGTTATTTTCAGTAATTCTTCTTCACTGGGCCTTCAGCTCCTGTTGGTAATAACAGGGTGTCTGTAATGGTGAGCTGGTGTCCACAAGACAGGGTTGGCTGTATTTAGTTGTATATATATCTCATTAGATGTTGCAGTGTGAAGTATCGCCGTATATTTTAAAAGTTGTCCTGTATTTTGACGAGCCCGCAGGGCAAGTCAAAATACAAACATCAAGTAAAAATATATGCCGATACAATGTACTTCACAACAAAACATCAAATAAGAGATTTATTATCCAACTGAAACTTTTTCAACCTTTTCCAGTAACTTGAAAGAAAACTACAAGTGTAACAGGATGAACGCACGCACACTACTGTTCAATAACCAACTGTACAATACCATGGGATATCTGTACTTGTTTCACGCACTTTCTGTAGAACAACTAATACAGCTGGATAATAATTTTGGGTACAATTGCCTGTTCAGTCCTAGTGTGTCTTGTTACAGCAAGGGGGTCTCATTAACATGGTGTTTCTGCCCCTTTTTGGCAGTGCTCACCTGTTTGTGCTTTTGCTAGTGCAGAACGTTTTCACTGTTGCTCCTGCTTCTCAAAAAAGCCCTTTCTGTCGATGTTCCTGGCCTCTTTTCTTCAACTGAAGATACACTGTGTATTCCCATCTTTCTGTCGCTACTACCTTAACTGGTTCACAGGTTGCGTGACCACCTTACACTGTACACCTGTATGTAGAATTTTAGGTCAATTTTCATGTCTGCTCATAGTTGCTTGTCAGTTTTTCCACGTGGACTACAATTTAATAAAGAAAAACATTGTTCCCTATATTTGTGGCCAGTTTGGTTACCAGTTTCAAGAAGGGGCTTGGGCATGCTGTGAGGGTAAACTCCTTTCCTAATGTTTGGAATTTTCACTGAAAACTGATGGCTGGACCTGGAAAAATTAACATGGGGCAGATTCCTTAATAAGTCGTAGGCCACATGCAAAAAAATGAGGCAAAACTGAGCACACATGCACAAACAAACCAACAAACAAAAAAAACAACCTAAAAGTTGACAGACGGTGTATTAAGGGTAGTTATACTACATGTACCGGCCCGTTTAGATATTACTTCCACATACAGTGCTTCTCTCGTTCTCTCTACCCAAAAGTTTAAATGAATACTAAGTCTTGTTCAATCAACAGCTGTGAAAACTAGATGAATGCATAGATTAAGCTGCATTGTATTGAAGTAGAGATACTTCTTCTAGTATTTTGAGGCATACACATTTTATCACCTCAAATCCTCTGTATTTCAACATTTTCAGGTTTCATTTGATTTAGCCGAGTATACTGCCAACGTTGATGCTGTTGGAACATTGAGATTACTGGATGCAATCAAAACTTGTGGAATGGAAAACCATGTCAGATTCTATCAGGTACTGATTATTGATAATATCTGTATTCATTTGCTGATGTGTTTGAGGCAGAGTTCACTTGTAACTTATTTTATATTTTATTCAGTGATGGAGGTCATATGGCATTGCATATTGTTTTGCAGGCCTCTACCAGTGAGATGTTTGGAAAAGTTCAAGAGATTCCTCAAAGTGAAAAAACTCCATTTTACCCTAGATCTCCATATGGTAAGTTTATTTCATAAACAGTATACATGTGACATCATCACTGCTATATTGGTGTACCATTAACAAAAGGTTTGTCATTAGATCCTTTTGTTGTGTCCAGTCTTTAGGGACTGGTTGCATCCACTCCATATGGTATTAGTTTACTATTTTTTTTCTGTGTACATTATATGTGGATTAATTTGATTTGTTCCTTTAAAGTTATTGGTTAAAATTAAGGTATGGAAACCCTCTCTTATGGGTAAAAACCATCACAACATAAAGTCAATTTTGTAACGGCTTCTTGAAAATGTTCATGTGTTTGTTAATACACATAAAACATTGGTGTGCTGATACTACCTTGCAGGGTTTCAGAAAACCCTCGGAAAGACAAATTCACGCACTGTACAACTGTATTCATTTTTGCAACTATAAAAATCATACAGCTTTTTAAAATGTTTTTAATGTAGATTCTCCCTATTTGTAAATATCAATGTGACTGCATTTGGTTGAACACTTGCTTTAAATGACAGGGGCTGCCAAGGTGTATGCTTACTGGATTGTTGTAAACTATAGAGAAGCCTACAACATGTTTGCATGCAATGGAATCCTCTTCAATCATGAAAGTCCACGTAGAGGTACAGTCATTTAAGATTAAATCTTACCATTGGCTTGACATAATTTCCCCTTACTGCCACAAGATCTTAAATTAGAAAAGACGTGGATCGTAAAGGAAAGAAAACCAGAGAGCTGGAGAAGAACCTTTGAAGCAAGGCCAAGAACTAGAAAAATACTGCGTCTCTGGGGCCCTTTTCTTGAAACTCCTGAGAACTTTTTGGCGCGAAAACTATTTTAGGTGCACAATATTCTCCAATAGCTATACAACTTTTATTGATTTTGAAAGCTAAATTTTAATCTTTATAATTTCGTGAAGCATATAGCTAAGTTTGCGCCAATAATTATCATTAGCTGATAAATAAATGAGCTCGAAAAAATACTTACCAGGCCCGTAAAGTTATCGGGAGTTTCGAGAAGTGGGCCCCTGCCCACATACATAAAGTATGCCAAGACTGGGATTCAAATACAGGCAGCATTGGCAGGAAACGACAGTGCCTTCCCAGCCTACTCTACACTGAGAAGTTAACTGACTGAATTCAACTCAGTGAAGGTGATTTGTGGTGGATATTTACTGGGCCACAAACGGCAGGGTCAATATCCACCACTGTGCACCAATAAGTAGTACTGAGGTGAATAATTGTCGTAGTATAGCCAGCCCCCTAATTTTGTTTAATAAGTGGCCAAAAACTTGCACAAGGCAGCTGCTGCTTTGTTCAGAGGTGAATAGCACATGCTATCCCGAATCTGAGTAGCAGATAAAAGAGTACAAAGAATACTATCCCCATGTGTGGTATACTAATTAACCCTTTAAGCCCCAAGACTGACAAGCATCTAATTTCTCCTTACAATATTACTACTTGATTAAACTTACAGGTCGTGAGAATATAGAAAAGGATCACCAAAGTTGGTGTGTCTTGATGTTTAATCAAATTCTCACAAGTAGTATCAAACAAATGTATAAAGAATGGTAGGGAGAACATGCATGTTGATATTGGGGCTTCAAGGGTTCATATTATTTTGTCTCAGGTGAAACATTTGTGACAAGGAAGATCACAAGAGCAGTGGCTAAAATCCATTTAGGACTTCAGGATGAGGTTAGTGTTTCGTGCATGTTCATATTTTTTGCCATTACCCTTAAAGCAAGAAGCACAAAAAGTGAGCGCATTTCTACTTAATTTGTATGTTTTTGTGAAGATTGAGTAGTAACCCAACACAAAACTTTTTGTAAAGCAACTCTAGGCCATGGGTGAACTTAAGTTAGCGTAGTGGAAGCTTTCTTCAGTTCTGATTGGATAGTCAGTCTCCAAAAAAATACAAATTAATTAGTGGTCACAATACAGATTAATTAGTGTTCACACGTTTGTTTTGCACTGTTTTACTTTTTTGCCTTGTTTATCTAAATTTTATAGCCTTCCAATAGCTGCAGCATGCCTTATTTTCTATTAGCAAACTTTATGTTGTATTTAGATTTATACCTGTACTCATATGTATGAAGCTTAAAGCTTATTATTTTTACCAGGCTATGTCACTATAACTGTCATTATTTGTATCTTTGCTTGACTAAAACTAAAGAAAAATTTCTTTCTCTTTTACCTACTTGAAATTGTATTTATTATGCTTGTATTAATTGACAAATAAGCACCACATTAAACAATTTTTGTTTTTAAACCTTTAAATGTCAGCTCCAGCTTGGAAACCTGGACTCCAAAAGAGACTGGGGACATGCCAGAGACTACGTTGAGGTAAATAGCACTATTGATTATATAAATAGAATATTGTTTTGTCTTGTAAGGAAGGGCCACTAAAAAGCATGTAGAAAAAAAAGCACTTGGGGCTGAGCAGCCTTCTATGCAGTCATTTTTAGGGGAATCGTATTACTCTCCTCCCGACAAGGGTAATACGACTCCCCTAGAAACAACTGCGGGGGAGGCTAGGGGCTGAGGGGACAACACTTGTAACATGCCCATACCCTTGAAGATGGACGTAATCATTTGTATCAGATACATTGAAATTAGGAACGTCTGTTTGAGATACACTTTTCGTTATTTCGTTAATGGCTGTTTTGTTTTATTTCAGGCCATGTGGCTTGTTTTACAACATGAACAACCAGAAGACTTTGTAATTGGAACTGGAGAAGTTCACAGTGTGAGGGAATTCACTGAGAAAGCTTTTACACACATTGGCGTAAATATTGTGTAAGTGGTGTTATCTTAGTTCTTGAGGACAGTCCCACACTTGTAAGTTGTGTTTGTGTAGACATATTGACATGACAAGTTTTCTTACAGGTACAAGTATACTAAGGGAATAATTATTGTCCTGTTTCAAAAGTAGCCAATTGAAAGCAGTCTTCCTTACAACTGATTGCATCATTGTGTTGTCTAAATGCAGTATCTTATTAAAAATCTCAAACTGTTTCACCTTATGCCATCATCAGGGTTAAAAAAGCCAGCCTTGTAAACGCACGAGAGGACACAAATGCAGCATGTATAAATATTCACTGCACGTGAATAACCGTGAAATAGACCAGAAAAAAAAACTAAAACTGTTGCTCATTGAAAGTTAATAACGAATGAAACTTGACCGAAATTTAGCCTTCTTATCTGATAGCAGAAATGTTTATTCAGCCTAAAACTTGCTGGATTATCAAAAAGAATTATTATTCTAGCGGCAATCAATTAAAAAAAAAAATCTGTAAGGGTAGTTTAGAAATATTTCAATTTATGCAAATTACGAACTTTTTGACTGATTTGTGCTGCATTTTAGCAGTTTTTAAATGTAAATATCTTAAAATCACAGCCACCTAGGAAGTTCAATGGACACTAAGAATGTTTTGTCATCATAAAAGATCTTTCAACTGAAAAGAGAAAGTGTTAAGTTTTATCTTTATTGAAATATTGGAGAAAATTGCAGGAATGACCAAAATCAGCCGATAAAAAAAGGAATCATGATTTACTTGAAAACGCTCTTACAGATTTTTCTCTAGTTGTGCCTACAAATTGTGCAGGTTGAGTAGTTTAAACAGTTTAAGTTTCGTCAAAAAGTGTCTGACTAGTTTTCGAGATATTCGACATTACTTAAAATGAGGGGCTGTCCATTACCATTGCTATGGTGACAGCTGTTGCTAGGAAACCGACGAGAAAATAAACTTTGGTCATATGTTGAAAAGGTGGTGTAGTATCAAGGAAATCGAAGTTTATCTTCTATGCGAAATTTTGATTTCAAAAGATGCACTCCAAGGCCAAAAAAACTGTTGTGAGCCTCCTTAAATTTTATCTTGTTATATTTTCACAGTGCCCTATTGAAAACCACCTTGCGTGATATAGGCCATCTGTATAAAGAATTGCATTATTATTATTATTATTATTATTATTATTATTATTATTATTATTATTATTATTATTATTATCATCATCATCACTATTATTATTATTATTATTATTGTTAGTCTACCATGTTTTTCACTTGAGCTGTGAATTCGTGACTGTAGGCTCTTTCTCTCTCATTAATTGTTACCTCCTGTTTTGCAGTAATGTTATGCTTGAAACAAGAATCAGTGGGCAATGCTTTGCTAAAAACTGCGAGAGAATAACATAGAACCGTGATGTTTTTCATGCTTGGTAACTGTTTGTTTCTCAGGTGGGAGGGTGAAGGAGATCAAGAAGTTGGCAAAGATAAAAATACTGGCAAGGTGCTCGTGAGGGTGAACCCTAAGTTCTACAGGCCCACAGAAGTGGTCAGTTTAATGTTCTTCCATTGTTATGTCCATAGTAGTACATTTAAGGATTAAAAAAAAGGCCAACACTTGTTTGCATATCCTGATACACGTTGTAAGCTGCCTCATCCTCCGTCGCTTGCTGGCTCAGTAAGAAACAGAAAGGTTGCGCATTATTCATGTTCATTTTCATAACTCATTCACTTAGTTTGCACTCGCTTTTAAGCTTCTGCAGCCTGTATGACAAACAGAACAGAATACGGAAGATACAGAAAATGCAACTTTGATTTAAACTGGAGAGCCTTAAGAGTCAGACATTTCACCAAGACGGCGTTTGCATGCCAAAAAGGAAGCAGCAAATAATGTTGTAAAAACAGTGTTGCTATTGCAGGCACTCCCTTCCTTTCCGTTGATCGAGCTGCAGTGTCCCTTCTCGTGCTTCGCATGAACACACCCCCCCTGCTCCTTTCTGCACCTGCCACGCAGCCTAACAGTTATGATACGTGTACACATGGTTTCAGAGGCTTCTAAATGAAGATGTTTTTATGGCCTTTATTTAATTTTCTTATCAGGATTATCTTCAGGGATGCGCGGATAAAGCTCATAAGCTTCTTGGTTGGAAACCAAAAGTATCTTTTGAGGTATGTACACTGTAATTACTGTAACTTGCAATTTATGATGGGACAGAAATAGGGGCCCGGTGGTGTAGTGGTTATCGCTTTGGGCTTTCCATCAGAAGATTAGATAGAGGAGCTCCAAAACGAACTGAAAAATAGCTTTGAAAGGACCGTTAAACAGCTGACAATAACTACCTCTTTTCACGGTTGACCGGTAAAGTTACCTCGTTTTGACGGTCGACGGTTAAATTTTAGGCCGTTTGAAGGTCGACGGATCTCAGCCCCACTGAAACTCTCTTCTAAAAAGGGAATGGCTATTATTTTAAGCTTTATAATTTATGCTATTATTTTTGTTCGTAGGGCCTGGTCAAGGAAATGGTGGAAGCTGACATCAATCTGATGAAGAGCAACCCTTCAGCTTAATGAGAATTAAATCAATACTCAAGAATATATTTATTCCTTTCTGGGAATTCGTCAAATTAGTATTAGTATATATAGATATCATATTTTTTCCAATATTGGGCAAATTCAAGAATATGTTCTTACGTATAATTAACGGGACCGGTGAGTTAACTATAGTTGATTTTTGGGTCCGGCTAAAAGGGGAAGATGTTAGGTTTTCCAGTATTTAAATACGTTAATAGGAAGACGAAGTGTGGATAGAGAGGATACAGACGAATGCGAGATGAAGAGTTTCTGTCTTTACCAGTGTAATTAGCATAATTTTCTTGGTTTTATTTAAACTTTGACATACGTTTATAGATCTCTACCGAGTCCTCTTATTTAATAAAGGCGGTGAAACAGTAACATTAGCCACCGTGTTGTTTTAGCGTTTGGTGAATGGGGGATAAATAACTGTAAACTGCTATGGCCCATTCACACCAAATATTTGTAATCTTTGGTGTCAACAGCTCGTTAGACTGTTGCCTTACCCTGTTTGGTGTACGAAGGCGCCCCTCACAGGTCTACACTCTTGGACAGATTTTGTCGGAACACTTCTCTCATTTGATAGAGAATATGTGAAACAATCATATATGTGAACGGCGGATGAATAAGAAATAATTATGATCCTCGCAGTTAAAGATATCAACTTAAGCAGTTCATAAAAGAACAAACTGAAAATTCAGTCTTGAATGGGAATTCAAGCCTGTATTTTTTTTAAGTTGTTCTTTTATCACCTGCTTAAGTTGATATCTTTAACTGTGAGGATCCTCATCATTTCTCACTTCTCTCGTTGTCAGAATTCCCCCTTCGGTTTGCACGGCTCTCTCCATTTCCCTCAGTGTCAGTCAAGTGAACGAATTTTGGTTGTTGTGAGTCATTGTTATCAACATTAGGGAGGCGGACGGGGAGATATTAGAGCAATTGTCTCAGAGATTGTCTGTTGCTTTCATATATTTCATATTTTCACCCCTAAAGAACGTTATAAGGAGATTTATTAACCGGCCGTCGCCACAAGGCGACCGCCCGTTTATATAATGGACACGGTTTTTTGCTTGATGGTCAGTTGGCCTAACATACGAACAAAGTGCTGTAAAGCTTGTGGTACGGGTCCTCAAGAGCGGTACGTCTTTTATAAGACGCATGCGCATATTAGTCTGCTGAATGTTACCTTCGTGTGTTCTTGTCTTTTAATTTACAGTATTTAAGATATTAACGGCGAAGGGTTGTTAACTATGGGGTTTCAGTATTTGTCTTGTATAACGCATGTGCAACTGAGTAAAGCAGCTAATAGGATTGAATTCGAAATTGGCTGTGTTGTCTGATCTAGTTAGTGGTTATGGTGAAAATTTTTTTTAGCACAGGTTTGTTATGGGGATTGACATTTTGAGGGATGTAAAAATGTGGGAGTGGAAGGATTTGTGAATGTGAGGAGCACATCACGCTCCTGTGAATGTGATTTGCTTTGAAAGTTGCGGTGTAATATTGTGCTGCATGAGAGGCAGTTTCCGCTGGCGTTTTATGGGGGGGGGGGGGGGGGGGAGACGGTTTCCGCAGTGGATTGTAAGTTTTCTCATTGGGTAACCTGTATTTCACAGAGGAGAGAAACGACAGCTGTCTTTGCAGCTTATTAGCGCGGTAAGGAACGGTGGCTTAGGAAGAGAAGGGATTGGCACTGGCATGATGATGCAATTATTGGATTGCACCATCGATACATCATAGTTCTTGAGAAGGGAGTGTTTATTTGAGGGGAGAAGTTGATTTAAATTGCATAAAGACGAAGGAATCGGTCATTAATAGGGAGATCCATTATTTAGGTAGCTGTTGCGAGTCTTTAAGATAGAAAATAACTGAATATTATCAAGCGATGCGTGTGGTTTGCGTGTGGTGTTCGCTGTTGCCTTGGTTGGGTTCGAGGTAATTCGTTTAAGTTACGAATTCCGAGTCAACTTGTTTACTTTTGCAAGGGGATTCCCGGGTTAGCAAACCGGATTTAAACATCACGTGGTAAGATATGCGACCGCCAAAAACTGTTGGCTGGCTAGACTAACCATAGCTGATCATAGCTGCTCCAACAAACGCTCAATCGGAAAGGGTCGGAAAAGTTAAGAACGCAGACGAGGCCAAGAAATGCAACACGACATGTGACTTGATACCTCTTTCCGAAATCAACACAAAACATCACAGAAGGACTCATATTAGCTTGACATGCAGGCTACTCTTCCTTGATCAATTCATTACTTGAAAGCCGACACACTTCATTCACAAAAGATCCATTTCTATCAGCCTGAGCTGGTCAAATCATGCAGTCTCGTAAAAAAATTAAAATACCGTATCCCGCTACTTTCCCCTTGCGATTCTCGCATCCCGACCCCTTAATAACACAGAATCCCGCTCCCGATCTCAATTGAAATTCCCGCTTCCCGCTCCCGTTTTCAGCTCTCATCCCGAATATCGCCACAAAAATTAGCCAAATCCCTTATCCCGCCAAACCTATTGTGGACCCTCCTTAATCCACTGAAAAGTCTCCGGAGAAGATGGAAATCCTCGCATTCTTCTTTCATTCCAACCAAAATGAACGGAAAATTCACGAACCATTTTGTCAAAGCCATACTCGCCCCTTTCCGTTTTCTCGCGCTTTGACGGAAAACTCCCGCGCCAGTGGGAGCCGATTCTATTCGGACCGGTTTTTTCTTGCAAATGTAAACGCGCCAGTTCTAGCGTGTTGAGAACCTCATTTTCATCCAATTTTCGGTCAGTTATCTTGCCAAACTGGTTTTAACCTTGGAGGACCTGGCCTGCGTCCAAGGATTCTTTTTCCATCGCTAGTCGCACGCGGGGCAGTTGTACAAAAAGCGAACAGTACATCTTCAACAGAAAGGAACACTTTTGAGCCCGTTTCGATTACTTTTTCAACCCCAGAGGTACTCCCTTGATATAAGCTATATTGGTATGTGCCGCAATGTAGGACATGGTTTTCAACCAGGTTTATTCTGCGATAGGGTGTAGAAAACAGAGAGTTTTAGAGCGGTTTTCAAATGAATGTCGTAAAACCAAAACCAAAGTAATTACCCCAGCCAATCACAACAAACACAAATTACCCAATGAACCAATCAGAACTCGAAGCAATTACATGTGACAGGCGCCAAGCGCGGGAAAACGCGTGCGAGCAAGTTGCGATTGGTTTGAGTTTTACTAGTGATCGGTCGAGAAAGTGGCGCGAGTTTTTTTCACCAATCAGAGAGCGAAGTAAAGCAAAACCAAAGCAAAACGCGAATTACTTTCGACAGTCAAGTGAAAACTGCTCTAATCTAGAATAGGTATCATTTATCGAGAAACTAGGGATTGACACTCGGCGAGAAACGGTACTCCAGGATTCAGGCGTAATGTGGAAGATGACCTTAGAGTTGTGGACGGCGAGTAGCGGGTTACCAAATCTTGTATGTAGGTGGGGGATTGTTGGTGTAGAGCCTTGAAGGTGAGCAATAGAATCTTGAATTTAATGCACTCAGAAACAGGAAGCCAGTGGAGATCGGACAGAATTGGGGTGATGTGATCGTATTTGCGGGAACATGTTATAAGACGGGCAGCAGCATTTTGTACAGATTGAAGCTTTCTCAACATGTTCACAACATACTTCGACACATTGTACAAAAGGGAGTTACAGTGATCAACCTTGGAGGACACAAAAGCAGGGACGAGAATCTCAGTGGTCTTCAAAGATAGAAATTTCCTTATAAGGGAAAGTTACGCAGATGGAAGAAGGCTGATTTACAAACAGAATTGACTTGAGGAAACATAGTCGTAGTGCTATCAAAAATGGCACCGATATTTCTGGCAGATTGAGATGGTTGAATTGTGTCTTGTCACCTTGTCTCTGTCTACCCAGGTGTAAAAATGGGTGCCTGTAAACCGTGCCAGTGTGTCGTGAGTTTCGTTCAAACACATCTTGAATCGTAAAAGTTGAATTGGTGGCATCACAAATGGTACAGCCTTCACAGCCTTCAAGGTCCCTGCATTGTCCCCAGGCGCCGGTTTAACGCGGCAAACAGAGAGCGCGGGGCGCCGTGGGAAGGATGCGGTGCACCTATCCCACAACGCACGCGCACCATCATATAGTAAGGAGGGACGCCTAGGGACTATTATTAGTAAAATAATTATCAAATCACAAGTAATTCTAGCACACTGGTATTATTGATTCTTCTCAGTCCGTTCTTTTGTGTTCTCTTGATTCCCACACGCTGTTACCCTGGAACGGCCAGTTTTGATCACAGCTGTGTAAGTCCTTCGGTTTGATGACAGAAACTCCCGTCTGTTTCAATCTCTGATCTCGGGCGATGTTTGTTTGCGTTCTGTTCCCGTTTAGCCCCCCCCCCCCCCCCCCCCCCCCCCTTTACCTCACCACCTGTGCTAAGTTTACTGCAGATCGAATTTTAAACTGCTAATCAAGGGCTTTTGTACGTTTAATAGACAATTTAATATTACTAATTCTTTAGCGCCGTTTCATAAATAATTTTTCAAGCAATAGTTATCCAGTGTTTGTCCGTCTACATAGATCTTTTTTACACACTGAAAATAAATACTCACACTTCTGTCTTATTTTTCCTTCAATTAATACATAGCTTAAACGCAATGTTACCAGTTAGAAACTCATGAACATGTGGATTTGAATTGGTAACAGTTGGAAACAGTTCTTCTGTAGGCTACTTTATCTCTTTTCGCAGGGTTCATTCAACTCCGGTGAAGGACGAAAATGTGTCAAGTGTTACGCTGTTTAGCAGTTGGTCACATTAGGTTACTTAATTCGGATCGCTGTGGTTATTTTTTCTTGTTGTTTTATAACTCATCCCTTCCTTCCTTATCGCTTTCTCGTTCATCGTCATCATATTCGTTAGCTTGTTCCTCCATCCTAAACTTAGACGCGGCTCCTCGGTCTGCAGGGGACCCAGCGACAGGACCATGAGGGGCCTCAGAACGCCTAGCAATCTCCTTTAAAGCTTCCTGGGAAAGAGCTCTGATGTCATCACGCGTTACGAAGCCCTTGCCCCTTGGGTCCAGGAACTCTCGGTAGATTTGATAGGTGTCTCTCTGGATGGCCTCCAAATCAGCTTCCTCAAGATCGAACATGTTTTCTATCATTTCAGTGAATTGCCTGTCAGTTAAGGTCTCATTCTCCTATTAAAAGAAAACTAAAACTTAAATCAATGCTTCTCCTGTTCATTGCCATCGCAACAAATAGTGATCTTCTTCGTGATGTGAAAGTCAGTTAGTTTTTCAGTAATTCGGTCAGTTATCAGTCGGTCAGTTATCAGCCAGTCAGTCAGTCAGTCAGTCAGTCAGTCAGTCAGTCAGTCAGTCAGTCGGTCAGTAGGCCAGTCTACCCCTTAGCATTTTTAGTGGTGCGTCAAGATTATGCAGAGGGGAGAGCTTTGTTGTCTACAAGATCGATACTCACTTGAAATGCAGCCAGTATACTCTCCCTGAACCTCTCCACGTTCTGATAACCCATGTCTATAGTCTTGTCTCCTTTGTTGTAAGTCCAATGTACTTTAGCTTCACTGAGTGATCGGTACTCGTACGTCTCATTCTCACAGCTACTGTTATCGAAAGTGTTGTCTATCGAAGCCGTGAAGAGCATGGTGGCGGAGATTGTACGGTTGCCTTTGTATGATCGCACTTGGTGTATATAACCTGATGAAAAATTGAAAAACACTCGGGTTAAATATAGCCTCTGTGTTCGAACCTCAATGCTCAGTGTTTGATTGGATTGCTGCCGGCCTCTTTTATCTCACGTGATCGGTTTGATTTGGAAGTTGATGGAAAATCTCTCGATTTTGAAAAGCGTACACGCCGGTTGCTCCCTGAGAGATAGCAAGAGATGCCACTATGTACATCTCCTCAGTATCCTTATTATCTTCTTTCTCCATTTGCCGTCAATTTGTCCGTGCGTGTTTCACCTTTCGTGTTACAATGAGAGAAGGGAAGTGGTCTAAATATACCGCTATAAAGCACTGGATAGAACACGTTTTTGAAAACTGAGAGGTCTTATGAAGACATAGTTAGCAACCAAAAGTTAGGCACCATGACATCGGGGTACGAGTATGTGATTAAATGCAATTACGAATCCCTCTTGCCGTCCAGTACGGAAGGTTGTGCTCTATACATGATAATGTATGGCTCGTGATAATCATGCTCACTAGGGCTTAAAAAGTCGAACCCAGAGCTCCTCTCTCTTGCACATGTCCGTCTCGTCTCGAAAGGACAGTGCTGAAAAACGCTCCAATTGGTCAGCGGTGCCAAACGCGGGCTTTCCGATGAATTGGAAAAACAGAGCTAGTGTTTAACCTCGGAGTTAGATGGTTAACTTTTTTCTTTGCGTTTTTAGACGGCTGTATTTCTAAGTTTCATTCTAAATTTAGTTGGGGAACCTGCGCATGCGTTATTCAGCTCTGTCCGTTGCACTCTATCCAAGTCACCATATTATCAACGCTCTAGAGCGAATTTTTGCGGTACTTATGCCAAAGGCCTACCAGAGGGAGTGTAGATACAGTCGCCAGATACCTACCAGAGGGAATATAGATACAGTCGCCGGGTTCTAGAGTGGTGTAAGTCCATTCCACTTTAGAAACTTCAGGGAACAGATTCAGGTCAACCACATCTGGATTGACAATGGAATAACCTGAACCGAACTGCGGAGGCTGAGGATGAGAGAAACCTTAATTGATTAGCTATGACACGATAGTATATACCACATAGTGAATAGTGTGTGTAGTGCGCTGTGATTGGCTACTCAAACTCAGGATAGCATTTGTTATTCACATTCACTTCGTAAAATAATTTTAAACTTGCACATAATTTTTACATCAAGGAAAGGTTTTCAGTTGACTTGGACATAAAATCCAAAGGTTATCAGTAAAAATCCAGGCCAACCACAACAAACGCAAAATAATCAATCAATCATAAATCAAAGACGCGTGTAAAGAAGGTCACGGTTGGTGTTAATTTAGTTTTGCGCCTGAGTAGTTGAAAAACCAACAGCACCTTTGCCTTGGTTGGCTCTTCAACGTTGCGCGGAATGTTGAGCTCAGCTTATGCGTGATAAATAACAACTTTCTTAATTGAATCTTGGAAGTAATTTGCGTCGGGTTAGTTTTACTTTGCTAAACTCTGCGACTGGTTGAAAAAACTCGCGCCCCTTGGAAATAAAACCAAACCAATCGTGACTTGCTCCCTCGCGTTTTCCCGCGGCTGGGGCCGGCTGCACGTATTTGCTTCGAGTTCTGGTTGTCATAGATTGACCATAGTGGTTATTACTTTGGTTTTGATTTTACGACTGTCAGTACTTCTAAAACTGCTAAGAGATATAATAGAAAAAAACACATAACGCACGGACAGTACATGTTGCTGCAATCTGCAATTACTTTATTTTTACTTCCCATCTCCAAGTACCATATTTTTGTTTTTCCTCATCCAAGTACCTTATTTAAACCTCCCATCTATCCCCCATCTACAGATTTTATGACAGCCAACTGAAAAGGCATGCGTATTTGAGGCATTCTCGTCCCCAGAGGCTGCGATCTTTGTAGTCAGCGCCACGGATCGAGACCTCTGGCAGGGACCGAAGCAGGAAGTCCGCAAATCACGGACTTTCGGCTTTTGTGCGCAGACTCAGAAATTTGAAACAATAACGGTTACCATTGGTTACAAAAATGGGCAACTATTGCGCTTGCGCGTGACCTGGCCCCTGTCAGAGGTCTCGATCCGTGGCGCTGACCACAAGGATCGCGGCCTCTGGGGATGAGAATGTATTTGAGGTAAAAACATCACCATTACTCACCTGAGTTACATTCAGATATTCAGAGAACTTAGGGTCGATCATCATGAAATCCTTGCGGCCCGCAACCAAGCAGTGAACATTATGATCTGCATCAAAATGAATCACAGAACGTGTTCCTCCCGAGCTCATCCAGAAGTTAAGTTCGTGTAAGAAGTCCTTGAACGTGCCGCACATGATACAGGGAAGCAACTGAAGAGGAAAATACATTCTCGAACTCATTAATTATGCATGAGGTAATAAACCAATTGCCTAGCCCCATTTGGGTCACATGGATGCCCCTTTATACCCCGGTAAAGAACAGATGAAATGAAGCGTGTTTGGATTTCCAAACACGCGTAGTGGGATATCCAAACACGTGTGTTTGGAAATCAATTAGCAAAAACGATGCAGTGCCCGAACAAATGTTTGTTACCTTCCATCATAAATTATTGTTTGCAGTTAGCATTTACGTTAACATTGCATTTCATGAGATTTACAATTACAGAGCAATTCGTGAACATTGCTTAACACTCTGGACAATTTTTTCTCGATTGTACCTGAGACTTCCTGGGAAAGCTCCAAGTGTTCTTCAAGTCTTCGCACTCGTTGAAGGTAATCTTTGAATTCATACGCTTCCCGGCTTCATAACAGCAAATTTTATTACTTGCTTCACTTGCCGCTTCCTGACTTACCTTCCTGAAGCTTACTTTTAGGCCTGCACCGGGGCCAGAAAGGATTTTTTGGCTTTACATCTTTCTTGCAGTCGAAACAGGATGATTCCGAAGGTAGTTCTCCAATGCAAATATTAGCATTGTCATAAATTGTTTGCGAAAAAACGTGGCATTTTTGCCCGCATTGCAAACAACCAACTACGTGCTAATCACAAGCTTTTGCTCACAAAAGCAAACAAATTTTGCTTGTCAGTGAAGTGTTGATTATCTATTGTCTATTATGTGCGACTGAGAAGTCACATCAACAACTCGGGCTTCGTGTTTCATCAGGGTATCCAAACACCTCGAAACAATAAAAGCACTCGGCCTGCGGCCTCGTGCTTTCATCAGTTTCTCGGTGTTTGGATACCCTGATGAAACACTCGCCCTCGTTGTTGATATCTTACTTTCCACACTGCGTTACTTCGCCAAGAAAGTCTGAAAACGAGTGATTTGTCTTCAGTTTCCATGATTTATGGCATTACACCCCGCCAACTGAAAGCTTGCTCCCACGCAGTGGATACAGAAGAGCAGGTGAAGAGTAAAGCGGCCTTCACGCGTCAAACTAATGTTGGCCAACTCGTGTTGGCAAACTCAAATTGGTGTGTGTGAACGACACAACAACCGGGTTGGCAAACTGTTGGCGAGAATAGAGACAAGTTCTATTTGTCGCCAACAGTTTGCCAACGTGTTGTTGTGTCGTTCACACACACCAATTTTGAGTTTGCCAACAAGAGTTGGCCAACATTAGTTTGACGTGTGAAGGCTGCTTAAAATTTATACATTTCCAAACTCAACCTCGTTCCCCGGCTTTCTTAATCTCCCCACTTCAAAAAAACTAAATTAATTTCTCAATTTCAACGACTCGCTTAAGGCAGCCAAGTTAACGTCACTGGTGTTCGATGGCAAAAGGATGAAATTTTTTGGGCTCGGATTTGACTGAGCTGGATCAAAGTCATCGCAGATACATTCAAATCAAAGGCCAAATGGAGAAACAAGTTAACCCTTTAAGCCCCAAAATCAGCATGCAGATTCTCCTCACTGTTCTCCATATATTTCTTGTGGCATTAGCTGGGAGAATTTGTTTAAACATAAGGAAGTTCATCTTTGGTGATCACTTCCTTCATTCTCTTGACCTGTATATGTTATAATGCACTTATATGATAAGGAGAAATTTGATGCTGATTACTGTTGGTTAATAACGCAAGTTTTCAACCTGCGTCTCCGTTTTACCAGGGGGCCTTAGCCTCATAAATCGTTAAGAAACAAACAAACAAACAAACAAACAAATAATTACCTACTCTTCCTCAGTTTAGTTCATAAGCCAAAAACAATTTCTTACAGTCTGGAGGCAGCCAAGGCGGATGGCCTAAAGCCATATGCATTAGACTGAATGCAAAATTGACTCGAAACTGCTTCTTGGAACAACGAGGCCTGAACGAGGGGTAGAAACCCAAATCCCAAGGGAGGGGAGGGGATACGCAAGTTTTCAACCTGCGTCTCCGTTTTACCAGGAGGCCTTAGCCTCATAAATCGTTAAGAAACAAACAAACAAACAAACAAACAAACAAAGAATTACCTACTCTTCCTCAGTTTAGTTCATAAGCCGAAAACAATTTCTTACAGTCTGGAGGCAGCCAAGGCGGATGGCCTAAAGCCATATGCATTAGACTGAATGCAAAATTGACTCGAAACTGCTTCTTGGAACAAGGAGGCCTGAACGAGGGGTAGAAACCCAAATCCCAAGGGAGGGGAGGGGATACGCAAGTTTTCAACCTGCGTCTCCGTTTTACCAGGAGGCCTTAGCCTCATAAATCGTTAAGAAACAAACAAACAAACAAACAAACAAACAAAGAATTACCTACTCTTCCTCAGTTTAGTTCATAAGTCAAAAACAATTTCTTACAGTTTGGAAGCAGCCAAGGCGGATGTCCTAAAGCCATATGCATTAGACTGAATGCAAAATTGACTCGAAACTGCTTCTTGGAACAACGAGGCCTGAAGGAGGGGTAGAAACCCAAATCCCAAGGGAGGGGAGGGGATACGCAGGTTTTCAACCTGCGTCTCCGTTTTACCAGGAGGCCTTAGCCTCATAAATCGTTGAGAAACAAACAAACAAACAAACAAACAAAGAATTACCTACTCTTCCTCAGTTTAGTTCATAAGCCAAAAACAATTTCTTACAGTTTGGAAGCAGCCAAGGCGGATGTCCTAAAGCCATATGCATTAGACTGAATGCAAAATTGACTCGAAACTGCTTCTTGGAACAACGAGGCCTGAAGGAGGGGTAGAAACCCAAATCCCAAGGGAGGGGTGTTATTTGTTGGGCAATTTCGCGGATAAGAGGTAGAGGAACAAATTGTCGTTACTGCAGTGTTTGTACTTCTGTGAACAAGTTACTTTAAACAAAAGCTTCTCCTGACTCTTACCTCAAGACTCCTAAAGAAGTCAGTCACCCCAGTATCTTCCAAATCATATTTAAATCAAAACAACCTCCGATCGGGCTGAGAAACAGGTGTTGTGGTGGAAGTCAAATTAAGATTACAGAAAACAAAACATAATAATATGACAAAGTCATAATCGACTGGCATTTTCCAGCCCTTAACCAAAGTGAAGTCAACTGAATACCGCTGGAATACAGATATACATAACTTCGGAAATATTGCAAAACGTAACCAACTCAACTAAATATCAACATAATCAAACAATGTCAATCACTAACCGGTAATTCTTGTCTCATTGGGTCGGGTAACACCGTGACCACATAAAGATTTTTCTTTTGGTAGACATCAATAAAATCCCCAAACAACATACGCGAGGTCATTCCGTGTGTTCTATTCTCTGTTTTAAGCTCCGTTAGTACATCCAAGTCGCCATATTTTTCCTTCAAGTAATCATCTGTCCATTTCTCCAGCGCGGGTGATTCAGCGATGCCTTGACGGAATACAAGCGGTTCGTTCAGGCTAACGTGCGAATCCCAAAACTCTTGTGGTTTCAGCACTGTGTTGTACTCGACCACTGGGCCTTTCGGTGGCCGCTGAAGGCCAAACATTTGTAAATGTCCTGCTGGTACGGTAGGATCGCTAGATGGAACAAAATGTGGCGGAAAAACAACATCTTCGAGGTTTAGGACAACTTCGCTTCTTGTGGCTAAGACAGACAACTGAACGTGGCTAGAAAGATGTGCCCAAACTATAAACACCGAATAAAAGTTTCGAAGAAGAAGTTCTGGCATTTCGTCTCAGTGGACCAATGAAGCAAACTTATTAAACTACTGCAGAGTAGAAGGAAAGGTTAAATTAAAATGGACGACAAAAACCTGAGGGAACTTGACGAGAATATTCACGACACGATCGACCGACTGTCAAATCGTCACGCAGGAAACGTATGCAAATTATCTTCTTTGAGTACATGTGTCTATGATTAATAGGTCATAAACTCCTTATTTGCATCCTAAAGACTTGCTCTGTAGAATAATTTGTAACCTGCATACATATCACTTCCAATTTTTCCTTCACATATACCACCCGTTGCAGGGGTTATTTTCCTCGCTGAGCTATCCTAAAATGCCTTTTATTCCCCGGGGGATTAAGAATTCATGAAAATGGTTCAACATTCAGTGCTCGGTAATTTTTTGCGGGTAAAAGTCTCACGATATTTCGGCGATGAGTCACGCACAGAACCAAGAGAGCATAAAGGGGCTTAGCTCCTTTAGCCCCTTTATGCTCTCTCGACAGAACTAAAAGAAAATAACCTGCGTAAACAAAAGGCACTGGGCTACGGTGTTTAATGAATGAAAACTGGACTTCCCGTTTAGTGAAAAGGGGGTCCATACGTCATCAGATTGACCACTCCGCTGTAAGGGACGGACCATCATACCTGCCAACCTTACAAAATCAGAAATAGGGACCCCCCCCCCCCTCCCTCACCCCAGTCCTGGGGAAGTGCCCTGCCCCCAGCACTGAGCAGGGTCAAGGATGATCCAGGGTTTCTGCATTAATTTTTAAAAGTATTGCCTGTACTGCACTGTACTGTACTGTACTGTACTTTACTGTACTGTACTGTACTGTACTGTACTGTACTGTACTGTACTGTACTGTACTGTACTGTACTGCACTGTTTTAGCATTAGAATTCTCAGGTGTTGTTTAATGCTCTCAAGCACTACATGTATTGCACAAAACAATAGGATTTAGAAGAGTCAAGACCAACAACCCAGTCCCAAATTTAAACAAAAGAAAATGTCTATTTTTCCTCTTGAAAATTGTAATGTCCCGATTTTTTTAGGTTTTGAAACTCAAAAATTGGGACAATTCCGATGAAATTGGGACAGTTGGCAGGTGTGGACCATTAGAAAAGTTACTGGGGGATGGGGGCGAAGATAAAAAAAATTAATGCAAGGGAAAACAGAGAGAAAAAAATTCATGCCCAGCAAGTAGCCCAGCGAGTATAAAAACCAACATTTCCAAATTCCAATTCGACCTGGACGTAAGTGTTTACACATTGGCCCCTGGCTTGGGAGATTAGGCGACTACTCCCTACCGGCTATGACGTTAAATTTGATTAACCAGTTTTTTTTTTAACCTAAGCCCAGAAAATATTTCTGCAAGGGAAATGTTGACGAAAAAAATATTCGTGCAGCTCGAAAATTAAAAATTCCCCACCCCCCCCCCCCCCCCATAACTTTTTTAATGGTCACCCGAGGGGCTTTGCGCGCTTGTGTTTTTGTTTTGAAACAGCTTCTAGCGTTCTGATTGGCTAACGCCTGTACCGGGGTTTTCGCATGTCACAAAGCTCATAACGTGTCGCGTTAGCCTTCCAGTGTTTCGATACTTACCGCAGAAGTCTGTACAAATGGAGAGATCATCATTCCGAGATGACAATGAAGAAAACCACTCATCTTCAGACATTGGAGTCAACGCCTACGGATCGATTGTAGCGCCCGATGAAGAGCCTGAAAGTATGGAGACGGACGAGCTCGAGGTGATCTTTCGTTTCCGGACATCCATGAATCACGATGAATGTTGAAAAGATTTCTTGTTAGAAGTGTGATTACTTTACTTGGCGTCTTTTTGAGCGTGACTATTCACATTTCTTAGGAAGTCCAGACTGTTCGATGTAACTGCAAAGGTGTGTGTTCGAGAAAACAAGGGCAAGGAAGATGTGTTTGCAAGGCTTCGAATCGCCACTGCACAGAACATTGTCGCTGTAATCCTGCGAAGTGTCGCAACAAGGTATCAAAGTTTAATGAATTGTGCCTGCTAACATTCTCGATTTGCTCATTTAACTTTGCATAAGCTAAATAACCTGTTTGATCTTCAGTCCACAGAGTCGAATGTTGGAAGAGCTGAGGCTACGCAACCTGCCCGTTCGCAGACAAGACAGATTGAAGCAGATGGCGAGGTCCAATTTCGGCAAGATCTCCAGACGTCTTTGTCCGAAATACAGGTAAGTTATAGGCTATTACGATTTCTGTATCCTAATACTAAATGAGAGCACCATGCTTGTTTCTAGTTACTTTACTTACGTACGGTAATTCTAACCTTTGCTACTCCTCGATCTTGCCAAAACGTTTGTATTCATTCGTTCATAAACGGGCTTACAACTTCTGTTCCGCAAAACTACAAATTTGAGATAACTCTTATCAAGGGAACAGTAGAACAGCTATGACTCATCCAGAAAGTAAACATTCTCGTACGTATGTCTTCTTCACACAGAATATCTGAAAATTTGAATTATGTTCATTTTTCTGAAATTTTCCTTATCTTAGATTTTTGTCTGTACCACAGGCCTTCATTGCTTCACTGAATGCCAGTCAGAAAGAAAAGATCCTTACTGACCTGTTGTGTATGGGGCGAGGTAGCCTTGATTTTGCAAAAAATTTGATTGGTGCTGCATCAAACCCACCTCCACCTCCAGACCCTGCTGCCCCTCAGTGGTGTACATGTCGTCGGTGCCACCCAATGGAAACTGATGTCGAAAATGTGTGTTGTAAGAGAGTGAACTGTATAACCCAGCTGAACACGTTCTCGAATATTTGTTTGGACAGGGACATACTTGAAGTATGTATTAAAGCCCGGTGTGACTTTCGGGCAGATGAGTTTGACTTCACAATGGAAAGTTTTCGGAAAGCTGGATATAGACAGTATATCATGTGGAGATTTGGAAAATTAGGACGTGGAAACAGGCGAGTGGTTCCCTCGTGTGTGGTATTGGCCATAAGAGATTCATTTCCATCTGCCAATGGACAATACATGGGTTTCAGGAGCAATTAGCTTACAGGATCAAAAACTTCCAGCCCTGGTTGTGTGGTTCCAGGAAACACCCAACCCCCCAGCCTCATGTATGGTTTTTTAAGTTTGAACTTCCTCACTCCCCTTGAAGTTACAGTTTCACCCCCCCCCCCAACTTATTGCCTTATAATTTCTCGTTACATCCATTGGGTAGGTGTAGACATTTTCTGGAACCACACATTAGGAACTAGAGCAAAAAAAAACATTTTTAGACGTTGTGTTTTACTTATGGACAAAAAGGAATAAAAAATTGAAGATAGTTTTAGTTTTGAGCGCCTATTCAAGATGGAGTTTTTATCCTCTGCAATAAACACAAGCTGCAGCAATATCAGCTATGTATTTCAGTGACAACTGATTTAGAAGGCAAAGTCATGATGTAATAAGCTTTTGGCAATGACTGGCCCCAGTTGTTCAAAAGTTGGTTAGCGCTTTCCACCGGATAGGTCACTATCCAGTCGATAAGTGTTAGGGAAACCAATTGCATCATTCACTGGAAAGAGATTTATCTGGTGAATAGCAACTTTTGAACAACTGGGGGCAGCTGGTGTAGGAGCTGCAATAGGAGTTCCTTCTAGAGTATAATTATCTAGAGTTTTTTATAGAGTATATTACAAAATCATACCATCATTTTTTCAATAAATATAATATATTTTACTCTGACATAAATGTAATGTCATCCAAATCATAGTGTTCAAACTACAAAATGAGCTTGTGTTTACATGAACTCTTTCTACAAATATAACAAAGTGGGCTTCATGAACCTGTGATACAAATTGACTAATTAAAAAATACCAGTAATATACAACATTGAAACTTGAATTTCCCCCGAACAAGTGTATTAATCTATTGTCATTGCTTATTTGTCACTCTGGAACAACTTGTTACAAGTATTACTACATTGTACTACAATAATATGTAGTCGTAACAAATATCCATGCACTGCTCCTCCTCCCTGGTAAGAAGGGCAATTCATCTCTGAAACCCCAATCCCCTCACCCACTCTTGGAAATTGCTCCTTTCTCCCATGTTGGAGGTACAGTGAATGATTTTTTTTTTGAATAGCAGAATACAATTTTTGCTGCCTTTGCATTCCTGTTGGTTGAAAAATAAATGATGAAATATGAAGTTCACCCATGTTGTCAGCACACATTTATTTATGTTTTACAAAACGTGATGGGCCCTTCATCAGCTCTTCTGTTGGGGGGGCTTCTTTCATTCCCAGGGTAGGGGCTATCTGCTTGGGATTGAAGACATTGTCATCAGTGCGCTGAGTGAAGCTCCCCTCAAACTTGCAGCGTTCTTTCAACATTCTTGCCATCATGAATGGGAAGTAACTGTACTCCTTCTCCTGCTTGACGGGTTGTGCATGGTAGTTTTTGGTTCGCTTGCTGTACTTGCGGTGACCACACTCTGTTCCATCAGACTTGGTCTTTGTCCCTCTGAACAAGTGCATATTGTGGTCTATGGCAGCCAACATGATTCTCATGATAAAGAAGGGATATCTAAAAAGTGAAAAGTACAAAATAAATCATGGTTTGCAATTCTTGGTACAAGGAAAAAGACATGGGTATTTTAACAATGTGACATCACCCTGACCAAGATTTATCATTGTTTTAAAAAGGTTTATAGTAAGTACAGTCTGGTTGGACTTAGTAGAAGAGATGTAGAAAATGTAGTGTCTCCCTCCCTCGTGCACACCTCTTTTTCTCGTGCCTACATATTCATGTGCCTGCTACACAGGCTATATCACAACGAATAACCTTTTTCATTTGGGCATTAAATACATATAACTATATTTTTGGAAATTAAACCACTTGTACAAGTTTTACTGTTTATCGATACTTACTCAAAAGATGATCTCTTTGGTGCATACTTAGTAAGCATGCTATTGAAATTTTCCAAATCACTTGTATGCCTGTAGAATCAGAAAGCATGTTTAGGAGTCTATTTACGGAGCTATAATTGAAGGGGTGCCTAGAATAAAGCCCCAAGTGTCTTCTGATGATTCCTAAATTATCCTTCCAATATTTCCTTGTGTATGTTTGTAAATCAAAGGGAGAATTTGACATTAGATCAGGAGTCCCTTAGCACCTCATTCCATGCACCCCTTCACTTTTAGCACTTGGACTTGGTCAAATCAGCCTTTGATAAGTAAAATTAAATGCAACAGCCAATGAATGAAAATTTGTTTGCTAAAACAAAATATTTAGTTTGGGAATAAAAAGTTGGGTGACCTTTTTGCCCTTATACAGCAAGGATGATTAATATTATTGAATTCTTGGGCTTAGCTTTTTTCAGATGACTGCACAAAAAAAAAACAATCAATTATTGACTGTGTTCCATCCTACCTTAACACTGCAATTGACTAATTTGTAGCTGAGGATTTCTTCAATATCAAGTTTTTCCTTACCTGAACCTCACATAAAAGGCAAAGTGGCTCATCCACTTTTTGTCTAGGACAACAGCCCTTAGAGCTGCCATGGCCTTTGAAGACTTCTGGAGGTAGGTCTTAGATTGGTTTGCCACAGCATCAGGGTCATGTTTACATTGCCCTCCGGCCCAACTGTGCTCTCCACAAACATGATGGAGTACGCCAAACCATGCATCCTGTAAGAAAATTTTAATTAACACTGTCTTGTTACATTTTTTCACCCTTTCAATGTTGTACATCCAAAATAATAATAATAATAATAATAATAATAATAATAATAATAATAATAATCATAATCATAGTTGATCAGATCATAATAAGATCATAATAAGATCATAGTCTCCTGACAAACAATAATGTGACAGGAGACATGAGGTACACTTCGTCAACATAACTCGGAAAACACTGTGCCCAAGGCATTAGCTCCATTCGAGTCCTGGATATAATAACGGTGTTCCAACTAGGAAAACAGTTTCCATTATAATAGCTTTGACAGCGGTCAGGTCATCAAATCCACACTAACCTTCAGTTCTTCTACATCTCTGTTGCATGTCTGGCAGCAGTACCAAAAATGATTCACAATATCCTCGATCCATGGCTTGATTGCCTCGCACCCTTTCATCTTAGCAGCCTAAAGACAATTATTGAAAAAACATTACATTATAATCATTAATAAGAAAGTTAACAGTAACATTCCTTTTCACGATGTACTAATAGATTTAGACTTGTCAATAAATACATTAAAAATACTAAAACAGAACCCACCCACCCCCCCCCCCCCAATTATAAGAGAATGCAAGTAATACTCACTTGGTGCAGACACTTGGTCAATTTCTTGGCCTTATGCCAAATGTCCAAGGAATGGAAGAGTTCCATAAGCTGGGGGAATTTCTCTATAAAAATAAATAACATGCACTTATACATCAAGAATCACGCAATTCGCAAGCATACTGTTTGGTGTAGTAGACAAAGAGAAATATTCCAATGTCTATTTTTTTCTTACAGCACAAAAAGTAAAATGGTTGTATGTAAAATTGACCAAATATTCCAGTCAATCCAGTGCACGATTCCAGCCTTTCTGTTATCCATGCCCGTCCGAAAGACAAATTCTATCTACATGTACCCATAGTGCATTGGAAGTGAGATTGACATGTATATTATGTATCAACAAAATAATTTCACTGTTTTCAGACACTCCTCTGTCAAGAAATGAAAAACAAAGTCATTCCAGAAAACAAAACGGATTATCATGTCATAGCAGAAATTACCTTTAGTCTCTCTTACAAGCTTCATGATGGTCGTTGACGCATCAGTTGCTAGCTCACTGAATGGCATACTGTGAGCCATTCTCTCCAGCAGCCTTCGCAGCCCTTCGCGCTCCATGTTTACAGAATTGCCCCCAGTCTCCCTACTGTCCAATACCTCGAAGTCAACGATGACATGGCTGGCATGTTCCATGAGGGAGTAAACGCAATAACGTGCTGAATGGCCTGGCGAATCGCTTCTCCCATCACCACACAAACAAATTTCATCGTAATGCTTCAAGATTTCCAATATCAAGCCATTCATTTTCGTCCAAATCTCACGCACAACAGGTTCACCACAATGCTTTTGGAAGCGGAGAAACGTTGATTTACTAATCAAATTTAAGTTTAATGCCTTAGCAAGGAGGGAAAACTTCTCATAATTGTTCCCAGAGATGATAATGGCGGCAGCTTGGAGGGAATCGTTTAAGTACATTTTAGTACTCCTTTTCACGGCAAGGACTTCTGATGATTCCCATCTCTTGTGATGGCCTTGGTTGCACTTCCATACAATCTCAACCCGCGAACCACAGCTGTTAACGTAGTAAGACAGCTTTTCTCCACATAACTTTTCTGCACCTTCAATGCCACTTGTGGCCACACACCTATCCCCATTTAGTTCAAAGAGCTTTTCTACTGAAACCATGACTCGTACCCTTGAGTACAGAAACAGGAAGGACTGGAGGTCCGCCACACTAGTCAGGTCAGCAAAGGACTGCCGAAGAAGATTCAAGATTTCATCCTTGTTGTCTTCAGCTCTGGAGGAGGAATTTTTTGGTGTCTCCTCATTAGTACCTTCAGGTTCAGGTGCTGGCTGCTGGTGAGTTTCAGAGATTTCCTCACTGACTGCTGGTGACTCGGTGATTATCTTGCTGACCGCCAATGATATCAAGGATATCAAGGAACTACAGGTGAAGTATAAAATCCGCACCTTGCCCACAGAGCGTTATTTTCATGGAACTGTATAAATAAAATTTATTTAATAATAAAATTAAAATGAAATCAGTGTTGAGTCTTACAGAAATTATTACAATCAAGGAGTCTGTGGACTGTTTGCTATGATGTCTGAATGTTTTACTAAAAAAAATTGAACCTATTGGTTACTTCTTTATCTTGGCTTATGTGTGATACATGGTTTCTCTCAGCAATATTAAAAAACTGGAGAGGCACTAAAATGTGACAACTGTATTCCTGTTCACATTCATTAAAAATGCTTGTGAGATGGTTGTAGCATACACATCAATTTTTTTGATGAATTCTATTCAAAAACATATTCACTCTTAGGACTGAAATAACTTTATTGCTTCATACCATCAAAACTCAGGCACAACTGAACATGACTAATTATAGCAAACAAAATGGAAGTGGATAGACACTCACGTTTCCTCCAAACCAGGATGATGCGTATCGCCATCATAAATGACTTCACAAGAGTCATCGCTGTCACATGCTTCACTAGCCTCACTGTCATCCTCAGAGTCAATGTCTCTTGGATTTGGCAAAAGCCAAGATCTTGTGAAATGGGGAACGTCCACTTGTGAAACTTCTAGCTTAGTGCTTCCAGTAACATCTACAAAGCTGCGTCAATATTCAGAATTTGACTTATGAGTCACATGTTTGGACATTAGTTGAAATAATTAGGAACACCCTTGACTGTCAGTACAGCATATCCCTACAGTCCACTAATTTCCTCTTTTTCAGAAGCTCATTAGAAGGAGAAGGCTCGTTAAAGGGAAGGGGAGGGGGCTTAACAGAGGATTTAGGGTGAACTCCATCTTGAAAATAGTACCAAGAACCAGATTTCTAATATGCTTTACACCTACACATGTACAGAACAATACCAGCCTCCTGTTAGAAAACTATGAAATCATCCCTGATCAGTTGACTGCAATAAAACAATATAATTTCACCCCCCTCCCCTCCCCATTGTAAAATCTGAATCTGGTTCTATCAGAATCTTTGAATGGTGTTTGGGGCTAAATGGCTCCCCGCAGTAACTCTTGCCACTTGCATTTCTGACTCAAAAGAAAACAGTTTTTGAAGAAACAAATTACCTGTCAGACTTCTCAGGTAAAAACTGTTCCAGGTGTCTAGCTACTGATGTTCCTGCACGTACTGGTGTGGACATAACTGGTTGTTGTTCTCCTAGATGCAAGAAAAATGTCTTGGTCAGTTTGGCCAGTACCCCTATAAATACATACCAGTGTACTCACTACTAATAGTAAGTAACATTGACCCAAATGAAGCATAGACACAAATGTAGAAGATAGTTTTCAAACTACAGCTCTGTTGAAATTGATCCTAGTTCTTCTTTAGCATTCAACCAATGATTTGCTCATTTATTCCAAACAGTGAGTTCTTCTAACAGTGGAACTTTTAGTGCATATAATAATAATAATTATTATAACAAATGAATAAAAAACACAAGACTAACGGTTTGCGAATGACTGAGTTCACTAGTGCATAGTACAGGACTGGCAAGTATTACTTTGAGTGAACTGTGAATACACTTGCACTGAAGACATGGGCTTACCTATTTGACAGGAAGGTGCACCTTTGGGGGACTTGTCATTGCCATTGTCTCCTGGCGTGAAATCTTTTCCAAAACAAGACAAAAAACATTGTTTGTAAGCTCACTAAACATGAAAATGAGCATTGTAAGCTACGTCTGAGCGCAGCAACCGAAAAATTTCAGTGACAATAGGTATAAAATGTAGGTGACTTATTACTTATAAACTCTTACAACTTACCAAGAGAATTGGTCGATGTCGACGGACTTGTTTGTACCGGAGAAGCCACTTCCACTCTATATAAAATTTGGAGAGATAAAAAAAATAATGACCATACAATAAAGGAAAACACGAGGAAAACAAGTAAAGCTCATAAGCAATACTTTTGATTGTAAGAATCTTCTCACCTCGAAACTTTCCTTTGTCTTTCCTCCGGTGATGAATGAAGTAAAATTTCAGCGAATGCACTGTCAGTGCATTCGCTGAATCCCATTGAAATCTTTCTTTCCTTCCATAACTGGAAAACTGACTCTCTCAGTCGAATAACTTTGGCCGAGCCGGGAAGACTTGGTCTTCCTCTCGGCTTCCCGGAACTCTTTCGAGGCATCCAGTGAAAATAGCTCCTTCTCCACCGCGAAAGAAACTTGAAAATTAAAAAATACGCCACGAAATATATACTATGATACTTGAGAACCAACTCGCGATTGACACAAACACTTTCAGAAAGCTAATGGCAGCGATGGAAGCAGATAGAAATCGCACTTCGAAACACTCGGGAAAATGGCGGATTTTTCATATATGAAAAATGTACCCCGGCGCGCAAAGCCCTTTGGGTGACACTGGCTCTTTAAGGTCGACGGATGACTTATACGGAAACTCATACTATGTCACCTATTTTTGAGTTTTACTGTTAAAGGGGGAGACTCTTAAGGTGATTCCATCGAAAAAGAAGTTGTAGTGAGAATTTGTTGAAACTTTGCACAGTTACACCTTGTACATTGGAAAAATAAAATAAAAAGAGGGGGTCACCGTGTCTGATTTCACGTTATAGGACTATAGCTCTCGACAGTAATATTAAACCAACCTATCCTTGTACCAGAGACACCCGCTACCGTAACAACGGTTCTTACTAGCAATGAAGTATAAGCTTTATACTTGTGATAGCAAAACAATGTTATAGTTAAACGCCTTACGGTTGCCGTGAATGAAAGTAACGAGATAATAGGCAAATCGAGCGTTTGCACCCTTCCAGTGAAACGCCTAAAACCAATTTGTAATAGTGAATTAATCAAAATATTTGAAAATTGAACGACAAAACATTCTTGAAATTTGGATATATCATGCAGACGTCGTATTTTCTTTAAATAAATGGAATTAAAAATATGGGTCACGTGACCTGAACAGAAAAAAGAGATCATCAAGATGCAAAACGTGACGTATCGATGCGTTTAAGTATTTTGAAACTATACAGAGGTGTATTTGTCTGGGAAAGGTTATGATGGGAATCAATTACAACTTAAATTGGGTCAATTTTTGAAAGTTCTTCATTTATGCCTTGAATTATGGTTTGCCCTTTACTAAACTCCTTCGACATCTTCCCCTATCTGTTCTAGGAACATTTCGTGTACGCCAGAGGATACAAAAGACGGTTTGAGCCATTTAAAACGTAAAATCCCTAAGAAGTAACCCCTTTAATCGGGGTGTATTTGGTGAGTGCGCACACTTTACTTCGCCCTGACGTGAAACCTCTGCCTGCAGGGAAACAATGGTGAGATCGTACAGCTTCAATCCGTTTTGAAAGATGATTACAATAATTTTTCAGGAACAATTCAACACGTACCACATTTCAGAGAAAATAATTAGGAGATATTTTTCCAAAAAAACCATCTGAATGCAATGGTCACACGACACAACTCCGCATGCGCACAGCCATATCACCCGGGCAGTGGCAGCCATGGACAGCTGTTTCGTCCTTGTTAGGACTCATCAGCATGGCATAGCCAGGCGTAAGGGTCTCACAGAAGTTTATTTTGACATTTTATGTCGTCACACTAGCATCCCTGTTAATTTTCAGGTGATCCACACTCCATACGCATTGCCTAGACTGTCTTGTACGGTCGCAGCCACAGCTATCACATTTAGACTGTGGAGCTGGCGCTTAAAGAAGTGCTTCTGCACTCGCCTCGGCAGTAAACGGCGGGATCGGTAATCTTCTGTGAGACCCTTACGGCTGGCTATGCCATGCTGATGAGTCCTAACAAGAACGAAAGAGCTGTCCATGGCTGCCACTGCCCGGGAGATATGGCTGTGCGCATGCGTAAGGTACTGACCATACCGCGGAGTTGTGTCGTCTAACCATTGCATTCAGATGGTTTATTTTTCCAAAACTTGTCCTCGTAAGTTCTCATTGATTCATTCAGCTTTGGGCTCCGTGGCTTTGCAAAGAAACACTGCAACACTTCGCAAGATTTTGGCGCCTTTTTCGTTCAGTCATGTGATCGATTCTTGTTCCCTTTTATCTCTTTCCCCTTTTTTTCCCTTCTCCTTCTTGATTTTATGGCAATTAGTGGTTGAGTTTTTAATAAAACAATCATTTTAGTCGGGCTTCCTGTAAATCAAATGATTATTAAAAATTGGACTAGGTAGGCTAGGCTATCAGCTCATATACCGGCTGCGACCAAATATGGTCAATGAACACTCAACAACAAAGTGAGTTGAAAGTTTTTTCCTCGCGAGCAACCCGGCGAAAAATGGACGAGAAAAATCACTTGACAGCGAATTTAAATTAAGCAGATATTCCAGCAGCGTTACTAAGACACAAATGAAAATTGTCCCGCAGCCGCTTGATTTCTCGGACAGCAAGAAACTGTGCAGAAATAATTTAAGCATTAAGTGTTGTTTACAAAGACGGAGAAGGTTGCGTTACAAATTCACAGTTGGCAAGTAGATGCTAACATATTCAAAGTAATGCGTTATTCATTGCTTCGTGATTTTTATCTGGTTTCTTTGTTCTTTGTTGCACTGTAGGTTACAACGAAAAGTAAAAATCACGGAAGAATGCATTGGGCATTACTTTGAATATATTAGCATTTACTTGCCAACTGTTTATATGTAACGCAAGCCTTTCCGTCGGTTCATACATCCTCTTTAACGTTAAATCTAAAAGTGTTCCAGTGAATCAATGTTAATAAGACTCAAAACTAAAATTGGTCACATCGTCAAGCACGCATGTTTAGTGTTTTAAAAAAATCTATCGAGCCGTTCTTAAGATTTTCGCAAAAGCGCTCAAATTAAAAAATTACCACAAAATTATTACGCGAATGATCTTAGAAAAACAAGTCGTTCTCGAGATCGCGAACACCAGTTTTAACAAAACTTTCTAGGCGTAAAATAGTAAGTAAAAGACACATTTTAACAGTATTTACTAGCCATTTCATCAAAGCGTTGATTATTTTTCGGTGCATTTACTATTACTAGGCAAAAACTAAGTTTGAAAATGTTTTTGCGATTTACTTCAAAACAAACATACAGAATTTTTTTATTCTTGTATATTTTGTTTGCCATACACCACAGTTTAAGATGCTGGTATTTGCTTTTCGAAGCGAAATCTGGATCGTGCAAAATTTCAATTTTACTGTTTTCGAGGATTTTTGTTTATCGTTGTCATGGAAATATCGATTTTTACAAAATGTAAACCACGCTAAAGTTCAATCCAAAACCAACAAGTTTTGCAAATTTCACGTTGATCTGACAAGGAGAAGACTGCCTAAGAGCCGATTCAAAAAGTTCGGTATGGTCTCAAAAAAACTGTATCGAAACACCTTAAGTACCCCAGGAAGGGGAAGGGGGGGGGGGATGATGTAGAATACTTTGTTTGACTGATGTTGAACAATATGCAAATAGAGTCGATTCAAAGGGCCTTTGTACAAACAATACTTCTTCCATAGTGGCTAAACTAGAAACATGAGCCGGCTTCGGACTGAAGCGTTCGGAAAGAAACCTGTTACACTGTTTTTGTATAGGTTCTGACACATTTTATGCAAAATCTGGTAATGGGTAATGTTTAAGTTGAGAAGCGGTGCATAACTTTTTGGAGTTTTTGTTATAGAGTGGTAGCTAAATTTGACCTGTTTAAACGAAACAGTTAGAAAATCTGGGCAATAAGAATGGAATTTGATGCTTTAAAAGTTTTCTCGGTGATTTTGCAACTATATCTCGGTAAGAAAAGATGTTCATCTAAGAACAAGGATACCTTAACACAATATTGCAAAAATAAATAGCTTTGAATTTGTTCAAGATAACCTTACACACAAGAAAAACACCTAAATAATACTGCCGACCGCAAGATTCAACAATGTTGCCTCTAACCGATATCTATTTGCTTCCTCTGTTATAAAAACACAAAACGAGGAAATTTTATCGAGTAAGAATCAATGCGGCAACTAACTAATTTTAGCGGTTCGCAAAAAAAAAATGGTTTATTTCGCTAAAATTCAGTTGATGTAAAAAAATTAGGGTAAGTTGCAGACAGTTTTAGTTCCATTTTTTTTCTTCCTCAAGAAAGTTGGAAAAAAATACTCCCACACAGCTAGAAAGTGTTGCTAGAAACTGTTACTGCGCAGTTTTCGTTTGATTGGTTAAGAGTAAAACGGTAGAAACCCACTGCACGTGGAAGACTTTCCTAAGTTAAAATGGCACAAGATGGCGTCTTTTTGATAGCGGCATTAGTTGATGATTTCCTTTCGCTTTTTGTTTAAATTTTTTAAAATTTCAGTGCTAGTAGAAACATATATGCATTTTATCATTAAATAGCAAGGAGATCCTATATGAAAGGCATCTCCGGGACGATTTAATTTTATCAAGACATTCCCGCTTGCATGTTTCAAGAAAATATTTTTATTCACACCTTATGACCATACGAACGGTATTTTAAGTTCCGATCTTTCGTTCCAAACGCATATTTCGAACGCGTGATCATGTAAGGCAAACAAATGAACGCTGGTAAGGTTCATCAGTTCTGGTTTAATTCACAAGAAACATCTATTGCCACTGACTGAAACTTGACTGAAGAGGGAAAACGCAGCTTTCCAAATGCGACGGAAAGCTTTTTTCCTCGATCTTGTGTTTCGTTGACTCGTCCAAGCACCTGGACAATTCATTAACCGAGTTAAAGATCTTTGTTTTCTCTAGTTTCAAGTTGTGTTTTGGTTTTCACGAGATTTACGTTTGCGATAAATTCACGAAGCACTTGTTAAAACAACACTACTCTTACGCGCCGCAAAAAAGGTTTAAGACCCTCTTGATCAAGCGAATAGCGGCCATCAAGATCAGATCGGCGATCAGTGTATTTTGCATTTAGTATAAGCTTGTCCTGGCGGATTTCTTCAAGCGTATTCCTCACATAGCTGTCTGCCACAAGTTTAACGTATCAGTCCTTAATTAAATGGGCTCTCAAATTAACTTCAATTCGGAGACAGGCTGTCTATGATTAAATTCATCAGTGTAATGACATGGGAGGAGGAAGGATAATCTATGATGAAAAGCCGAATAAACAGTGACCAAGCATACAGAAGGATATCATCTAAAGGATGACGCTTCTCACGAAAAACACACCGTGGAAACTTACGAAATCAAACGAAAAAAGCTTGAACAGATGCATGTCTCGGCTTTTTTCCCTTTTCTGTACACGGTGTGTCATCGCATTTCGAGATAAAAGTATATTTTTTTATGTCGTGAGAATGACAACATTCCTGGCACATGAATTCTTTTGTATTTCAAGTTTGACCTTTATTTTCCGTGTTTGAGATTTTAAGGTCCTTTTATTCGGCATTAGAACTTTGTACGCTTTAGCTGGAAGGTTTGTGTACAGTTGATCAATTGTAATAAAAAAAGTAATACTTTGGAACAGTTTCACAAGTCGCCTGTAAATTGAGAATAAAAGTCGAATTTAAAAGGAAGGTTGGCACTGCCAGGGGGCTCAAGTGTGGATTACTGTGGGCTCAAAAATACACACCACGGGAGAATGTGTGAACTAATGTGATAAGTAATTTGGTAAAATGCGTTAAATGCTTACGAAAATTTTTCCAAAGTTTACAGTCGTTAAATGCCGTATAAACTAAACACAACTCAACAGAGCGGGACAGAACAAAGCAGCAATTTCAGCAGAGTGCATTTCTCAATTCGACAGTGATGAATTGTTTTTCTTATAGCGATAATTTTTACCCACTCGTTTCGAATTTCTCGGCTTTATCTTTTCCACATCTTCCAAAGATAGCAGCCAAACAGAAATGTTCGGAGGTATTCCTTCCTGACATCAGACATGCACGATTTATGACCAGTTGTTTTGGACCGATTGACTAGTTTTCGAATGCGAATATCTTGTGCTCAGGATGGTCTCCACTGAACGTATACATTCAACTGACCGTTTAAACAAGCCCTTAATTGCTCTATTTCAGCTCCTCGAGTAAACAGACTTGCCTGGTATGGGCAAACGATTGACCACGCGGCATTTGGGTTAGTTGACTGTAATTGGTTGATAAGGGCTGATAAGGTTATCAATACCATCCCGCATAGAGGCCTTGCTACACAAACAAAGAAACAAAACAACCACTCTTTACTTATTTAAAATCTTGTTGAAAGTTTTCTCTGCATTCACTGAGCGTTATCAAGTGCTAATGACACGCAACTTAAATCAGTGCGCGCCCTTGGCTCGGAAAATGAAATCAAGTCAGAAGCTTGGTTTATAGTTACGCGCACAGAGCAAACAGATCTCCCTTCTTTTCCAGTTGTCAGTTTATGATAGTTTTTAATAGCGCATCGCAGTTGTTTAAACTTGCAGGCGAAAAGGTTGCAACCATCAAAATCACCTAACAAGTAGACTGGTTAGAAGTGTAACCCTGTGCGAGCGATCTTTCAACCTTTCCCGACTGACGTTAACAAAGTTAAGTTTAAATCTTTACGTTTGCAATAAACTGACTAATCTCTGAAAAGAAATCTTCGTGCATGACCAATTTCCTGTACCAAGTTTCGACTGGGGTAGTCCGTCTTTGATTTACTGTGAGTTGCGCAGCTACCCAAGTCCTTGAAAACTGTCTAATTAAAAAGCTTTATTAACGCAATAAACATGTAAATAGCTTGCTTCGGTTTGGGAGTGTAATATATTTTACCTGAATTAATAAAAGCGCTTAAACAAGTGCTCGACTGCCAATAGCCGAGCAAAATGTTGAAATATCTCTCTTTTCTAGAAAGCCGTTGTCGCCTACAATCCTCTTAATGACACTAATTAAGATAAATTGCTACCGGAATCAGTTTAGCACCAAAAACAAAGGAACACGTTTCACTGCATGGCGCCGATCGAATTATCTCGAAATCAGAGCGTACAACGACTGATGTGGAAGAGATAACCGAACTTTGAGCGGCTTATTTTCAATAATCAACCCTCGAAAAGGATTGGCTGACACAGAACAGATGCTAGCGTCAGAGCGCGGAAGGTGTGCAGCGCACAAGAGTAGCGTCAATTGAGAGGGATTTTAAAACCACTTCACGCGCGGCAAGACACGAACGACAAGCACATGACTGATTTAACAGCTCCGCTAAAGTGTTTCGTTTAAATCCGCTTTACACTGTACATTTTTTTAATCGTTTGTCTAATTGATCAGGGCTGACCGTTTGTAAACACTAATTGAGCCTCTGTGGGTGGTGCTACAGTAACTCTGGAGCCATTGCTGCGCGATTTGCTGAGGTGAGATTAGAAAGGAATTATTTACATTCTACGAGAACTGAAACGCGAGAAGCGCATTTCTGAGATTTGTTGAAAGTTGTGTGTAAAGAAAACGCGCGCACCAAACTGAACGAGCTCAAACCCTTAGTGCGTGATGGCGGAACTCAACAGTGATGACTTAGAACTGTCCCCCAGCAAACAGAGGAAGGAGCCGTGTCTAGGGTCCAAAGCAGAACGTCTAAAACCTCCGCACTCTTACATCGCACTCATCGCAACAGCGATTTTAAACTCGCCAACGAAAAAGATGACTCTGACAGAGATCAACGAGTATTTGGTACAACACTACGCGTTCTTCAGAGGCCCGTATCAGGGATGGAAGAACTCAGTCCGACATAATCTGTCGTTCAACAAATGCTTTGTGAAGATTCTGCGCGACCCTGCGCGTCCTTGGGGGAAGGACAATTATTGGACCGTTAGCTCCCTGCACGATTACCTCCTTGCCGATGGAACCTTCAGAAGGAGACGGAGAAGAAAACCCAAAAGAAAGGACGAGAGAGAAGAGTCAAGTCATAGCTTGATAACGGAGCAGATTGTACCTCGCAGCACAATGAGAGAAATGAGTCTTCATGACCCGCGAAGGAATATTTTAATGCTGCCAACTTCGTACGAAACAGTCAGAGCCCGTTCAAACGCTGTACACGCCTCTCACAAGTCTACAACGCCCAAACCGTTTCATGGATCGTTCTCTATTGAAAGCATTCTAGCGGACGAAAAGACGAGAGGCAAGGAAGGACAGCGCGCGAGGAGAGGGAGTGAAACGTTTCCTGTTACAAGTGCGCTTAATCCAAACAGCGGTAAGTTGAATAGCCAGTTTAATTTCCGGTATTTGATTTTAAATTTACCATGTAACTGCGAATGACTCGGCATAAGCATGCCAAGGTATTTGTAAGGGGCAAGTGCGACGTGACTCAACAAGAGCCATAACTGATAGAACCGCGAGAGCGAGTGAGAAAGCGTTTCACTCGGAAAGGGGCATAACACAACAACACAAAGAGTAAACATTATTTAAGTTCAAATAAACGATTTCAATTTAGCGTAAACGTATTCAAATCACAAAGTAGTTTACTTCATTAACAAGGCATCGTATTTGTAATTATACACAACGTTAAATTAGAGCGCAAATTCAATTACACTGATCTATACGAAACGCACCAGTTGGGAAGGTCCCGAAGAGAGTTGCGTGATTTCGCAGCGTAAAATGGACACATTTTCCTAGTCTTCGAGCCAAAACTCACGACTCAAATGGAGTTTGGACACACTTGACCTTATTGAATAGTTGCTTTCCGCTTGTAAACTCGAGTGGAAATCAAGTACTTGTTGCTAATCCATGGATTGCTTGTCGAGACAGACCAAATGTCCATCGCGAAAGAAAATCTTTTTGCGCTCACTTCTAAACTTTAGCAATCCTTTCTGCCTGACATTCAAAGACCAGGCCATTCTTGGTTTATGTTTCACGCGCCACGATCAATACCAACGTGCTAAACGTTTTGTCGTCCCCCGATCCAGTGGCACACGCCTTAGTGAAAGATGACAGAGAATTCAGTGCATGTAAGCCAAGCCATTTTGCGAATGAGGTTTACACAAATTCTTAAAAGTTGCCGTTGATTTGTGTTTATAGTTGATCAAATCTCGGCATTTTATATTAACATCTGGCTTTATTTCTCTTGGTTGTATTTTCGAGACTTAACCTATAGCAACCCACAAGCACGTATCTAGAAATGCCAACACACAGAAATCAAGAACTACCCCTCACAACTCCCTAGCGCGGAAATATTTGTAGAGGTTTGTCTGATTGCCTTTTTCGACTTCTTTGCCATTCCGAAGCAAATTCTCCTGTTCGAAATTTGCAGAACTTTTTTTGGAGGCAAAATTGACCAAAATGTCAAAAGATGCTATTAGAAAAAGTCAACAGGCAGAGTTCTGCAAGCTGTGTATAAATCATCGAAATTCACTGAGAAAATAACTAGAGAAATTCTTGAAAAGTGAACCCGGGGCAAGTCTTTCGAAGTGGCCAACTGCTAGTTACAAAATAAGGAAGACGTTATCTAAATTTGCCAAAGTCAAGTTTTGAAATACAGATTTTCACTCCAGGGAACAGAAGGGGTGCGGTGCGAGTAACAAGACCGGATGAAATGTTTATGCTTTGAAACCTAAACATTTAAACTTAAAATAAACTGAATTCCCTTAAATTGATGACTGAATGCTCACATCAGGGTCGTCAAGAACAGAATGTGTGGATCGCATCAGGCTTGAATGCGATCAAATGCGTTCATCATGTCAACAGAAGAAGAGTCCATTGTGAAGCGACCACGATAACAAAGTTAGCTTTTTGATGTATCCATAGCTAAAGTTAAAGTGAAAAAATAAGCTTCGCTGTTATGGGATTAAACGCCATGGGGCTAACAAGAAAAACGTGACTCATTGTGCTCAGTGTTTCGTGCTTCGGTGGGCCATAGCTGAAGAGACATGGACATTTGTCAAGGAGGCTTTTCAGTGTCTGCCACGTACGTAGGGCCAAGACTTTTTCTGAAGCTGATGCGTGCTGCTTCACGTCCATAATTTCAAATCTTTTTTTTTTCTCATGACAGCTGCCTGATTTGAAAAGGACAATTTATCATTGTACTTACTGCGTAAAGCATTTTTAAATGCATGGGTCAATGACAAGTGCAATCTCCAACAAAAATAATTTAAGGAAACCAAGGTTCTCGTTTTATAGTACCGCCTTACGTCTTCGTCTGTTACGGTCATCTGATTTCCAAATAACTTGTTTATTTGCTAAGTAGGCTGGGAGATGCCATTAATCTTTCTAACTTGTCTTGATGTCTGTACAAAAAGACAACCAAGTCAAATTTTTATTGCTGTAAATCCATTAGAAACACTCGAGTTTTCAGCGATAACACAGCAACAAGAAGGCTTTGAATCATGTAACATGCTTCATTCAAAGTTGTCAGCATATTTCAAGTCTTAGCTGATTTTATTCTTCTTTGTTAAGTACTCCATAAATCAAAATGAAGAATTGCTGTCAAGCTGGCTTCTTAAGGTAATGGGAGAGCTAATGGAATTGAGGACACCGAAGGCAAAGTGCACTTAGAGAAGTAAATAACCAAAATCCGGTGGGTTGGCCAGCTAAAAAAATTCTAACCGAACGATACAATTGTGTGGTTACAGATCAGTTAAGTACACCCTTGTTACAGGCCGATCACGCAGTGTGCGTATCTGGGACCTTAACTTCCCTCACCACCATAAGGTGCGATGACAAGATTGATTTGGTCTGGTTTAATAAGCGAGAAGAAAGGCATTATTATGTGAAGGGAAGGAATTAATCATGCCATTGTCACCAACTTAAGGACGAAAATTAAATCAATCAGTATAGTCCTAGACTGAAGAATATTCTTCATCTTTCATCTATTTTCCATTTTCCGTCGCGTGAGTTCAGTGCATGAGCTTCTTGCGATTACGTACGAACATACATGTTCGCCGCAAACATCAGCGCCCCTCGTCTTTCATTTGCACTTGAGCACAGTTTTTTTCTTTTGGAGAATTGAAGAGACACTTCTGAAGCAATAGTATAGCTGTGGTGGTCTGCAACAAATCGAAAGTCGCTTTTGTCTAAAATGTCGTAATATTTTACCCTTTCTCTGATGGAATCAGTCGAATCTTTATTCCTGTAATGTAACCAGTTAAGTGAAATCTAATGTGCATACTTTCCTTTCCTGTAATGCTTACGAATTGTCTTGAGATGTATCCTAAGTGCTACTGGAACATGAAAGCCTACTGTAAACGAGCAACCTTAACTTAGAAGAGCTTTGTGAATCGACCTAAACATCTAAATGCACTTGCAGTAAACTTGTGAGCAGAGGAAAATGGTAAACACTTCGACTACTTCGATTTGTGTATCCAAAAATGAACGGGAATGTACTTGATTTTATAACTTACATTAACATTAACTATATTTTGTTTTCTTCTCCTATAAGGCTCGCTGTCAGCGTCAAAAAATATCGCCGTCCATTACTGTCACCCAACTCCTGCGGAATCACCTCTTCGTTTCCAGAGATTGGAACACTTGTGTACGCCCGTCAGTCCTAACGCTTTTTCACGTGGCTGTGAACCGCTATGGAACGCTGCTTACCACTGCTGCCATTCGTGTGCTACTTCGACACATTTTCATGCTTGCTACTGACGGACAGCAACTGGAGATTAGCATGCAATCACTGAGCATGCATGCTGAATGCATGTACTGTTGCTCATAACAGACAGGCACAGAATCTCGTATGATATGTTGACGGAGTGAATCGACTCTCAGAGGAAGACTTGTTTGAGCGATATTGTTTCACTTCGAGATGTTATTAACAGTGCTAAAGCACAAATTTTGAAATTCCTCGAAATATTCACTGGCAAAACGTAAAGAAAAAAAGCAGCACAAGAACGTAATGTTCGATATCTTTCATTGATACAACAACCTTTGAATCTGTGAGTGTTTTTCACAGGATTTATACATGTACATTTTTTGGCAAAATCGTGTTGAATGAGCGCACGGACATAATATAAACAGCCTGTAAATTGCATTTTCAAAGTCAGTTTTTCATGACAAGGACTCTTTTTTGGTGAACTTTTTCCTGAAAAAACATTTAAACCCTTTGTGATTCCCACGAGCACCCAAGCGTCAAAACAAGTAAAAATACGCAAACAACATTCTGTAAAGTACCGTAAAACGAACATTACCATAGAAAAGTACTGCTGGGTATCAAGGATTAAACCTTCAACCTTTGAAAGTTTCGAGGTTCTTCTCTGGTTTGACTGGATTTACTGAAAACTAAACTGAAGGGATTTATCACGTTACATGAACAATGAACGACAGTTGCAAGAAGTTGTACAGTAAAAGTTAGTCAAAACTGTCAGAATTTGTACTAATGTTCAATTTAGAATTATTTCAGTTGCAATGAGATGTAAAATAAATTACAACTAACATTTTTTTTTGTTATCACTGAGTCATGTCGAATCTGCTTCAGAGTAAAGTAACCCTTAATCTAAAGAGGGCGCTTTCAAATCAAAAAGTATGTCTTAACATTGTAACCATTACTTTAATAACTGTATTTTTTATAAATTCTTAATTTGGAATTCTTTTGGTAGGCTCATAATTCAATTGTGACAAGATAACGAATATTTCAAATCCAGCAAATTCATTGCGTGTATCAAAAGAAAGAATTTACTCCTGAAAATGTCAGGCATGTCACTAGATAAGAAACTCGTCTAGTAGTACACTCAACGTGTAGACATCGCAATTTTGTATTATAGACCCCAGAACATTTTCGAAGGTCTTCAAGAACTGTAAGAATGGTAAAAGTTAACTTATTCTAGCAAGAAATGTTCTATGTCAGCATGTAGTCGTCTAGGTACCATCAAGTTATTTTTAGGGCGTTGTCCCTACATCTACTTTTCTCCAGCAATTTTCCTTTTCAGGGTGTTCACCTCTAAAGAAACTCGAGCTCCTAGTTACACGTAGTTTTATGGTCCATTCTTGCACAATTAGGCTAAATAAAGCGAGTACATCAGCTTTACTTCTGGGAATAACTGAACTAAAACAAAAAGCAATTTATTCTCACTATTGCACTAATAAAGATATCACGGATCTTCTTTTTGGGAGGTATTACCAAGCATTATGAGATCTATATCAAGTGAAAGCTTTGTTGGTTTTGTAAACAGTCACAAACAAACAAAATACTAGCTTACTGGGTATTTTATTTTTTGACTTGAAATGTCTGTCAGTCGACAGTGATAAATCTATTTGCTACCGAAGAATAAACAGTGGCAAACGTGGACAATTACTTACTTGTTTCTTAGTCATGCAATAATTCGCGCGTGCAACATATACTTAGTTAGACGTTTTTCACTTATATTTGTCAGTGATTCAAGCCGCTAAAAGAATTTCAACTTGGACTTGAGCGGACTTGGGCTTATCCGGGCACCTAAGTCTTATTCAGGTAATAAATTGCCTTCTCTTGCAGAAATCGGAAGAATTAAGGGCCATATTCTTGAGAGAGATTTCCAAATCCATTTAGTTCCTGTCTTTAAGAAGATTATAACCCTCTTCGTGGATTATCTTAACTATATTTGAAAAAACAAAACCCTTTGCTTGCGAGCAAGTTGTAAGGTATGATTGCGCAGTGTGGAATTAAAGGATCATCTTACACGAGATGTAACTCTGATTTTACAAAGAAAATAAGCTACAATCTAATCGTGATCTTGCATATTACAGCTGTATCAAGCATCGTCTTAAATCAGTAACCTTTGGGAATTTCGTAAGATAAAAGTGGTCAAAATTTAACTTATTCGCAATGTATGCTTAACTCCTAAAGCAAGACATTTTTTCGTTACCATAAAAAGATTTGGAAAAGGTGCACAGAAGTACGATGTACTCTTTAGATCAGCACTTGTCAGAAAGATGTAATTGCTATAGCAGGAAGAAAAGAGAACTTAGTTAAAAATGCCTTTCCTGAACCCAAAGCATGTTTGAAGGCAGGCGTAGCTGCATATAAAGTAGATATCATAAGTTTATAGCAAACCCATATAGAGGGATTACTAGACGTTTGCCTGAAGTATGAAGATAACACTGACAAAAACCATCGCTTCATCATTTTACTTCGTAGCGCCTACCTCGAACCAACCGTTAGGCGGACAAAAACTGACGCGATGTACACTGATTCAAAGTTAACTGCCTTGCTCTCTTGTCAATGGCAGCACAGGTCCAAATTGTTTGCTGAAAATTTGTTGAAACGTTCTTCATGTTTCTTGGTTAATGTGTAAATCTGAGGAAAATCGAAGAAAAAATAATCCTGTTTTATTTTCTAGTATTATAATCCGATCACCGTTTTACATTATAACAAAATCTCATATCTATAACAGTCATAAACTGAAATGAATCATCTTCAGATGAGGCGTCTTGAATTATGTTACCAGTTTCTCATGACGTGAGTTATAGGCACTATAAACGACACTAGGGAAAATTTCGGGGCTGACCTTACACGAAAATCACGAACGAAAGTGATCATATTCACTTTTCATTTGTTCTTCTTTATCATTTTAACTGATATAAACACAGTTTGTTTTTGCTTGTGTAAATATTCTGAATAAAGCCTGGCCGCCTAAATGGACCAACAGATAAAGTAAGGTCATTGACGAAATTCAAACTTCACGTCTCATATCGCTGGGAGAGCAGATGGTGTACACATGTCAACCGTCCTTGTCAGCAAGGATTATTCCCTTCTTCTCTTTATCTTTCGCCTGCATACTTCACTAGCTGACGAACATGCAAAATGGTGTGTGGTCTAACAGCTCAACAAAGCACAAAGACCCCGTTTTTACTTCCAAAAACGTACCCGATTCAACCATATTTTCGATGGAGGGCATAAATCACGTCCATATATGCCAAGAAAATCTTCCCCTAAACATATGGCACACAAGATTTTAAACACGAAGATACTATCTTTTAAAGGGTCTTTATGACGGCTCCATTAGGTCTCGTACAGTGAAAATCGCTTGATATCAACGTTCTATCACGCAAATTAATTTTCTGACAGCAAAAGGTCAAAAGCTTGGAGCACCGGTGTTGTTTGATGCTCGTCTGCGGCCTAAGCAAGCGATAAGTAGGTCGATAAGACGATAATTGATGCTTTCGAGGTATTTTTGGACTTAGCAAGCTTGTTTTAATAGCAGGCGAAGTAGGCATGAGAGGAACGACACGAAAGAGTAGAAGGCATTACAAGCCTTAGGGCCTTTCTTCAGGGCGCCTATATCGCCCCATCCTTGGAGACCCAGGGGCAGATAGTCGGGGCGACGGGATTTTCATGAGCGAAAGTTTACAACAAAAATGGGAGAGTTCTTGTTGTACGCTTTCGCCCATGAAAATCCCGTCGTCCCGACTAGCTGCCCCTGGGTTTCTGAGGATGACATCGCCCAAGAATTTTCCTCTTGAAATTTACTTGCGAAAATGAATAGTGTGAAACGTGACTGGTTGTTGAGCTGGTGCTCCCGACCAGTACTATTCTGGGCAAAATCCTAGTTCTTGTATCAAAATCGTGAGCAGTTATTTACCAATAAAAAGTTGACAGCAAATTTTAGTGAGGTGTATGTTGTTTTAGTTATCCAAGGCAACTGAAAAAGCTGCAACAGGACTGATAAGGTCGCTAACGGATACAACTGCGGCCGTAACTGAGAAATTCCGTCCTTGCGATCGGCTGGACCTTATTGCTCCTGAGACCCGGTCTCAGGAGCAATAAGGTCCCGGCAAAACGGTGACCGTTTTGCCGGGGTAAACACCCCACAAGGAGAGGGGCGAGGGGGAGTGGGGGAATTCTACGGAATCTTAAGCGGGTTATGCGACCCAGAACTCGAAATCCTAACCCTAACCCTATCTCTCTTAGTGACCAGTCTTTTAAGTAACCATCTTCCTTCAGCAACTATATTCATAAAATCTCGGCCTTTTTATTCAGTTCTTAGCCGGAAACATGGTATATAGGGTGAAGCGTATCTCATATGGAATATCTCTTAAAGCTACCTCCCTTCGGTAAGCAACTGCCGTTCCGGATCCCGTGGGGATGCAACTGTAGTCAGTTGCTTTTCTCACCGCATTTCAGATCTAACCTCTAATATGAAATGTTTCCCTGATTTCAAAACCACACCCTTTTCCGGTATACGTACCTATATAGCTTATATAAGGGTGAGTACCCCGGGGTTAAGGGAGAGGAACAGGGAGGGAGGTGCTTTAGATACTCTGATGAGCATTTGTGAAGGAGGCTTTCATTAACCTTTGTGCAGTTGATTGCGTAATTTTTCCTTCAATTTGTGACAGAGTTCCAATTAACGTTTTAGTGCTGGGATTTTACAATAAACAACTTCCTTAGTTAATCAGGACCCCCTGAATACATCTGCTTTATATCGAGTCTGTTGCAAGGCACCAAAGACCGATCAAAAGGCCAGAAAAAAAAATAATGAACCACGGCCTCATTAGCCTCCCATGGCGGTCGGATTATTATTTTAAAGGGTTAAAGCACTGTTGCGCGTGTTATTGGCAAATACAGATAGATACGATTCAACGCTGCAAAAACGTGAATTTTCGATTTCATTATCAGAAGCAAAAGTGCTTCCACGCTTTTCGCCTTCAACTCGAGTACACTGAACAATTGATCTTAAAATGGGCCTATGGAGCTTCAACCTTGATTGTGATTGTGTCGATGAAGTTTAGAATAATCTTCAACTTATAGCTAATTGTACATTGCATGTTCAAATTGCATCCAATGGTAAATACAGATTTGCGTTTCGCAAGTTTCCATGAGTTTGCAAAGTTTTGCATTTCTTTCTATTTGTAAAAAAAAAAAAAAGCCTTGTGTTAAAATAGTGAACAAAAGTGTCTTTTGTAAAACGTATCATTTATAGCAGCGTCTCGTTTATCATATCATCGCACAAAAATGATGCCTGGGATCCAAGCAGAACGTTTTGTTGTCGAGGCTTTTCCTATGGCCACTTTATTAAGGGTGTGTTTAACAGGGACCTGCGTGCAAGGATCGGCCGTTTCGATCTTTTTTATTATTCGGTACTTGGCAATGCGAAAACATGGGTCTCTCAGCACAATCGTTTCTCGGAAATATGTCGCAATTAGGATTCCAGTACAGAAATCCTCCTAATCCAAACGTATAACAGTTCATTAATAGAATTGACATTTACTGGTCACGTCTAGATCCCGCTTGGCGTGGCAAGAAATGAATGGGGGTCGAATGTTATCACAGCAAGTGAGAGCAAAGATGAACAGAAAAGATTTCCAACCGTATTGAATAACAAGCCACCGGAAAAAATACTTGGTACTCGAATAAAAAGGGTATTAGGTCATGGTTTACAAATAACGATTGAACTAATACAGTAAAGTCCATACAAATTTAGGACCGAGCTGGTAGATTGCCATCAAAACGAACATCCGGTCTATTATAGTAGGCACGTTCCTTTCAGTACCAAATTGAGATAATGAGGACGTAAAGCAACAAAGACAAAGCCGACATCGAAAACAGCACAAAACCACAAAACAGCCTTTTTAAGAAGCTAAACAATGGCTTGGCTAGTACATTACACATTCTGGCACATTTCTTTGCCGTTCTCTGCAAAACAGCAACGTGAAATGACCAATTTTAAGGTTTCACTGAGAACGCTTAGACTCGCAATGGTGACTTTTCCTTCTCTAAAGCAAAGTAAATCGAGGGACTGGTTATGAAACCTTACAAGTTTCAAAGGCCATAACAAAGGTGCTGCAATTTATGTTGAAAGTGTTACGACTGTGCACAATCTTTTGTTTTACGTTCGCACACTGTGACTGAATAACTTAACAGTAATATTTCTATTGGTTAGTTGCTCATACAAATTTCGTAACCTATTGTTGTTTGTTCACGGTCAAAAACATTAAACAAAGGACTCTTGTGAGCTTCATAACCAGTTTCTTCTACTTACTGACTGTGTCTAAAGGCCCTAATTATTCAAATTAAATCGTTACGCCCCATTATAGAAATTAAACGTTTTGGAGAAAAACGTGATTTATTTATAGATTTATAGGTTTATTATTTTTTGAGTGATGCTTTTGTTGGCACTGTCTAAGTGGTCGCCTATAGTCCCTAATGATGTCCTTATACCCAGGGTAGAGTAAAGGGGAACAGAATTACCACTGCAACTTCAGGGGAAGGGGTCACACTCCGGGATGTTGGCCGGAATTGGCGTCCATAGTTCGCAACCTTATCGCTTTTTAAGAACAACTTGTGACTGAAAATATGTGATTTCCCATCCATTTCAGACCTAGCCTCTAAAAATGTTGCCCTTTTTCAGATGTCAGTTGTTCATCAGTCAGGCCAAAGTAGTTAAAAACTTTTCCCCATCTTAAAGGCGATGCCCCTGGGGGAACCACATACCCGTATAGCTTATACGGGGGTCCCTCCTCAGGGATACCATTCACAGGGGTTCGGCAAATGAGATATTAGGTCAGTTTGTCATTGAATACCCCACAGCCGAAACCTGGAATTTCCTCGAGGTGAACCAAGTGGCAAAAGCTTTCCAAATTCTTTGTCTGGTTTTAAGCTATTACAAGGTTACCAGACCAACAGAACACCAGCCGTCTAGTGTGGACAGCAGTCCGGTTTAGTTTTCACAGCGGTCAAACGCAACAAACAAAGTCACTTCCGGTTCTTCAGAGCCTTGAAGTTTGAATAAGTTCATTCTCGTCCCCAGAGCTGCGATCCTTTTGGCCAGCGCCACAGATTGAGAGCACTGGCAGGGTCCGAAAGTAGGAAGTCTGCGAATAACGGACTTCCGGCTTTCTGTGCAGCCTCAGAAATTTGAAACAATAACGGTTACCATCGGTTGCAAAAAATGGGCAGCTATTGCGCTTGCGCGTTATCCTGGCCCCTGCCAGAGCTCTCGATCCGTGGCGCTGGCCAAAAGGATCGCAGCTCTGGGGACGAGAATGGAAACAGTTCAGACTTTTTCTAGCGCGAGGTTCGTATGAAAACGATGCATAAAATGTCCCGATAAACCAATTTTGGCGCCGATAAAACTTGTGGATGCCAGTTACTTCATTCTGAACACACGCTCAAAAAGCTTACGTTTTCAGAAACAGCGTTAAGTTTTGTGGTTAAAGTGAAACGTTCGACATTTGTCTGTATTTTCTTTTGTAAAGTTATTGCGGTAACTGCGCAGGTGTCGTGCGTTTGACCCACCCCTGTGTGGGTTTAGTTAACATATGACGCGGAGTGAACGCAAGGGACATACATAGGTTGCTCGCTTGAGAAGCATGCACGGGTCCACACAACCGCTATCGTCAATCCCACTTCGATCAGTAGGAGGAATTTCTTGTGTAAGGATGGATGAGTATGGATTGGTTACTTTATGTTATCACATTTTACTTTTATTTTATAAAAATACCCATACCTTAAACGAGAGAAAGACGGAAGAGAGAAGTTCGTAAAAGGTCGATTTCCACTGTTGCGTAAATTTTACGTGCGTACGGGTGGAAATCAACTTTAAAGGAAAAATACGGGAGTACTTTCCGAGGGGCATCCCTACCAGGACTTATTGAGGACTCAAATTCTACAGTCTGAGAATATTTCGAATATGTTAGTTGACCACGGTCGCGCTAATTGTTTATGCGCATCCTTACTGCATGTGCAGTTCACGGTGCACTGTCACGCCCCGTCATGCATCAAGAGCCGTGAACCCCAATTTCTCTTTCGATAGATCATTTTCTTTATCAACTATCTGCGTTTTAGGAAAATAAAACCCGAAAAAATCTGTGGTTTGGAAGTTTGAGTTTTTGAATTTTTCTGTCCACATGCGTCAAATCCCGTTGTTATTCTAGCTGTGCTGTACGGCGTTTGCCAATGCCCACCATAAAGAATGAGTTTAATTGAAAGGATGAAATAAGTTAGCTTATTCTCTCCACCAACAGACCCACTGAAATGAAGTTTAACAAAGAGAGTACGTCTCGAGTAAATCATTTTAAATATTTTTGAGCTGACAACCATTGAAGCTAAGTTCAGTTTACACACGCCTTTTTGTGAAACGAAGTCGGTTACCCCCAACGTGGGGGGGGGGGGGGGACAGGGGGGTTTGAACCTCCCGCTTCCCGTACCCTTTAATCCCGGTCCCTGCCCTGTATTTTTTTGCTCCCGCCCCTTTGCATTTTTTCGATTGCGAAACATTGCGCAATGTTGCGTAATCCCGCTTCCCGCCCCCTCTTCTCCCGCCTCCCGTACACATCCCGCCCCCTTTTCTCCCGGTCTCCCACCCCCTGTCCCCCCCCCCCCCCACCAACGTTTGGTATTTCTGACATGGGTATCTGACTGTAGCAAAAGAATGCAAAAAATCTGTGTTATAGAAGATTTGAGCGCGAACGCCCTTTGCCAGTAATCGAATCCTTCATGATCACAATTATCATTTTTGACTAATTAAAACACACTAGATGTGATTCTTCTTAATCAGGGCTTCTAATAAACTAAAACAATCCGGAAACGGGGGGGGGGGGGGAAGGATTGCAAAATCTGAACACGACCGGATGCTCGAACGTAGTTGAGGATCTTTCAGTGTTTCCCCATAATGACATTTTGCAAACGTTTTTTTTTCTTTAAACACTTCATCACGGGATGAGAACGACGTAGGCCAAACTAAGAATGAATGAGTGAATAAATGAACCATTACCTTTTGCATTATTTAAACTGGTAAAGTTGCAGGTGATCATGACCGATAAACAAGGGTCGTCCACAAACTCAATAGTAAGCACTTCCATAAATGCAGATGATCAAAATCCACAAATTGCCGGCATACCTTCAGAGCTCGCTTGTCATTAGCGACGCATACACTCAAAAAATACTTCAGCTCGATTGTTTACACAAAGTTTAGACAGAGTTTAAGAAAGCTGTCGTCTAAACAAATTTTCAGCCGGTCAGTGCGGTTAGCGCAATGCCAGTCTCCATACGGATGTGGCCTTTGAAGTCCGCGGCTCGTCCAAGTCCTATTAAATGCAATACAATTTTCAGTTGACCCTGTTAGACGTAGTTTCAGTACCCAGTCCCAGTTCTACGACTCAGGCTTTTAGAAAAGCAAGCCAAATATTTTGATCCCTGTTCTAGCGCTTGTGTTGCTCAGTGTTCGCACGGAATCTTGCGCTTCCGTTTTTTAGTGTAACTCCAGCACTAGCGTCGCTAGTACAGTGCTTGTAAGAGCTAGGCTTTACATCACATTACATACCTGCAAAAGAAAAGACCTAGTAGGTGAAAACTTTGAAAAATGGTGAGCCATCCACTTCCGCCTTGTGGAAAAGAGTTGAACTCCCGTCGAAAGGTACAGACGTTTAATGAAATTCCTGCTATTGAAGACCCTCGCTATGACGGACTAACGGATTCTTTATTCCGTCCTGACAGAACTGTACAGTACTGCCGTAAAAGGAAAGGAGTGGAATTAACTTTTCCGGCGTTAATTAAGTCTCGACACCTTTAAATGACCTTAACGTTGATGCAATTATCAGCTCATTTATTTCCTTTTTCTACGTTTTAAGTTTTACCCCTTGGATTGAACTAATTACTGGGTGATCTCAAGGATTAAAACTTGGTTAGCCAAGTGAAGCTTTGTTTACTAATTTTTTGGCTGCAATTCAATGACAAACAAAGCGCACAAGAGTACTGACAAAATCGAGTGTAGTGTAGGTGCCGCACGTAAAAAGAAAAGCCATTAACACTGGTTTTAAACCGTGAAATGTGAACAAAATAACTTATTTAACATCCAAGCCAGGGTCGGTTTCGTTTAAATCTTCACGCAACAACAGAAACATCCACGTACGAAACAATTAACGCCGCAGAGCTGACTTCCTACCGGATTGACACAATAAAAATAACTACATTGTAACTGAGATTTGAAATAAATGTGTTTAATTTATATTAAATTTTAATTTGGTAAGTGTTTAACTCAGAATTGTGTCTCATAACTAAGATCCTTAGCACTACAGCAGTACAGTTGAAGCAAGCAATCAATTTGATGGGAACAACATACTATAGAGACCAATAATAATAAAAGAACCTTCGTAGTAACCTTCATCGTAAAAAGGAAAAAAGGGAATAAAAAAATGGAGAGGAAATTGGAGTGAGGGCAAATGAACAGGGGCACCCAACGAGAGAATTTAAGCAGAATACTTCAAATCTCGTTTCCTGTTTTCTCAGCTTGTTTTGATGCCTTTTGAATAGATATTTGTGAAAGCTAAGACAGGTTGATCTGTTCGGTTTCTTTAGCTAAACGTTTTAGTCGCAGAAAATGTTAGGAGACAGAATCACGTTTGCCAAATTTCGGAACTGCTGTTGGCTTTCCGAAAATGCTAGCTGACCTCATATCGACGTATTTTTCCGACGTATTTTTCCGCTCCGAAAACAAAAGGCATTAAGACGGAATCCATTAGGAAACTGAGTAATTTTAAGTTTTAGTGGACAAAAATCTTGTACCAGAATAATTTAAAGCATATCGCATTCTTTTTTACATTTTTTGAGAGCTATGGATGTAATTTGTTATCTGTAATAACCCCAAAGACAATTTCTTATAGGAGCCCGAGAAAATAAATTTCAAATTTCACAAAATGAAATCGTACGCATAAAAATTTTATCTATTTTACCTGTGTTTACACAATTCCTGTGAAATATGAATTTTAATTTCACGGGCTCCCATAAGAAATTGTCTTTGGTGTTATTACAGATAACTAATTACGTCTATAGCTCTTAAAAAGTATAAAAAGAATGCGATATACTTTAAATTATTCTGGTACAAGATTTTTGTCCACTGATTACTCAATTTCCTGATGGATTCCATCTTAATTTTACCATGTAACGAAAGTTTGAGAGGTCATTTTGCCTAAGAAAACTCTAGCTTTTTACCACAATTGAATCCGAATATCTGTAGTAATTAAGGTCTTCCGAACAGATATTTCACCAAAACCATCCCGGATGGTTGGGACCCAACCCAACGGTCGGTTGCCCCCGAATGAGGAGCAAAGTGCCAGGAAAAAACTCAAATCCCCTTGCTTTGAACTCAAACACGCTCTCCTGAAGTGAGGGTACCCTACTACCCCTCTCGTCTTTCAGGCCAAAACACTAAAATCAATATCCTGTTCCAGACAAGTAGGCAAAACATACGCTATCTCAGACCAGAATGGTTAAAATCTGTACTCTTTTTCGCTCATTATGGCATTAAAACGAAACCCTTTGAAACAAAGGAGTTGCAAGGAGATGGCGGCCAGGCGGTCTCACACAATTAGCAATCACTTTTACTAATTCATAAACAAATCCCATCACGGTTTGAGACATCGGAGAAACATCGGGCCAAAACCTTTCAAGTTCGTTGTTCCCAGCCCATCCCATGCAATCTTCTCTAAACTTAACCGAAAATGATCCTTTTCTTTTTCATCACCTCTGGCGGCTTACCTCAGAACTGGTGCTATTGTTTTGACGTTCCCCTCGATTTGATTTCTTTTCTTAAGACCTCAGTGACAGAACGTGCTCATGATGTACAATTCGCAAATTGCACCATGTGTCCGCCCCTGAAATTGTTAAGTGCAACTTGAAGTATGACTGTGAAGTAGAATCAGAAGTGAACCCAGGTTGCATTACAGGTCATTGCGTACAATATTAATCTTGCGTCAAATAATGTCTAGGCCATAAATGGGTAGGGCTTGAAGGCTTTCAGAAAAAGTGGTCAGGACTCCGGAAGAAAAGAAAACATTTTCAAGTGCATGACCTGCGAACGGCTCACTTGACCTCGACTTCCAAGCAAGAGAGCCGCTCACGGCTAGGGTGAGTATTTTTACTGTGTAGTTAACACAAACAGTTTCAAGAGCAAATAATGTGATTGTGAAAGAGAGCAAAAGGGTTTGAGCGGCTTGAGGTACTTTCTTAGAGGATACGGATATAACAGTATGTTGATACGTCAAAAGGTTAACTATTTCTTACGCGGTTTGCAAACAAGGAACACGTACAGCCTGTCAAATAACAATAGACCTGTTCACAGGGAGCCCACGTCACAAACGTGGTTTTCAGTGGGATTAATAAGGAAAAAGCATTTATAAAAAGTTAAAAAGGAAAACTCTAAAAATCTATCTCTACAAATACAAAAGCTCCCAATGTCAATTTTGCTTTTAAAATAGACAACTGAGTCCAACCTCTTTAAAACAAGCACTGTCTGAAAGGACGGAGCTCAGTATCTGTATTTATAGTCTCCAGTATTAGACTGAGGTAGAGTTTATACTTTTTTGTGCTTTCTGGGACCAAATGGAATCTGTAATAAAGAGTTGCCAGTAAGAGCTTGAAAAAGTTATATGTATAAAATGTTTTTACTATATTAAATACGCTCCGAAATAACCGCCCTCCAGACAAGAATACGAGATTTCGATACTTTCAGTTTGGATCAATAGATGTGTCCGGCTACATCTACAGCTGATCATGGAACAACAAAGGTTCCTTTTCTATACAGGTTTGTTATGCACAATGAAAATTGCAAACAATAGAACTGGAAAAAAGAAATCTTCGAGTATGAAAACAGAGGAAATTGCAATCAGTTTCTTACAATTTAATAATGTGTTCAAACCGCAGAATTTGAACAATGTATGGGAGTTTTCAAAGAAATTCGTCCTGTCTCTCCGGAGAAACGCGGTTCAAACGAACGCGAATCTTACAAGAAAGTTTTAATACTGTTGCGGGGTAAAACTCACCTCAGGTCTTAATATCGTGCCAGTATAATACGTTTGCGAACAAGATTATTCGGAAGTAAAAATTCGTTATATCCGGGTCGGGTTGCCGGCCCGGTTTATAACAAACGACTATTTTTGGCACTAACTAAGGCGGTCGGCGTTGCACTTTATCAGGACATTGCCTTAACTTGATGATGATCAATTGTTTTTTAGTTAACTCTCCCTCCCTACTTATCAGAACAAGTGCTTTTAAAATGTTAAGGTTTATTTGTTCATCTGATCACTAGTTAATTGTGCGCTCATTGAACTGCTAAGTGACTCGGAAATTGACTGACGTACAGTACCTCAAGGGTGTTTTTCACTTTCTCTGATTGGATACTCGAAGACAGGAAATCCTGCACTTCTTTGATTTCCAAAGCTCACGCAAAATGTATCATTAGAAACAGCTAGAAATTCAATCTTATTATCTTAGCTACACACTGGTTTTTTCGGTTTACAGCAGCCTAAGGTATATCTAGCAAAATACAGCTGCCCACGACTCGGAAATCTACCCGGTTAGATAAGGATACTGTAAAGGGTAATAATTTATAAGCGTTCTGTTAGAGGAAGCGGACACTTTGTTAGGGACTCTATCGGCAGCTACGGTTTTGTTTTGTATTATCCATGTTACACAGAGCCTTTTGTCAAAATAGGGCATAACAAAAGCTGTTGATCACTCTTATTTTTTCACCCAGTTTAAGGGCTTACCGGGGTTTTGAAATGGACATTCACATATTCTAGAATTCGACCACGCCCTAAGTTAATTCTATGCCGGTCCGCATCTTCCGGTTTACTGCAAACTAAATGACGGAAAACTCATCGTTTTTGAATTCGGCGTCTTTTGATTCTGGTCGAAACTGCAACAAGATAAAGAAATCTGTTGAGTTTGGTAATCTTTGTTGTAGGCAAAATAAAAGCTTAGATTCTCTGCAGGGCTAGCGGGAAATGTCTATAATCTCTATCAGTTATCTTTGTCAGTTAAATACGGCCGCTTATGCCTTTTGAGCGTTATTAATATCCTGTGGCTGACATAACATGATAAACTATCTCCAGCGTTTCTTCCTAGGTGGGTTTTTTGTTTGCCCCAAACTTTTCGAGCAAAAACTTAAAAAATACAATACTTAAACCTTTAAGCCCCAGCTTCATTATTAAAATTCTCCTTACTGGTCTTCAAACACTTTGTTGAGTACTCCTTGGGGGAACCTGTTGAAACAGTAGGATTCTTTGGTGATTATTTCCGTAATTCTCATGACTTGTATGTGTTTTAATGCCCTGAAACAATGAGGAGAAATTTGAGGCTGAACACAAAACATACATATGTACTATACAAACTAATCACCTTGTTTACAGGTATGGCACTTAAAAACCTGACAGCACAAGAAGCGCCAAAACCAAGAGGGCCCAATAGGTAAAAACACGAAAAAATGAAACACGGCAAAAATTGTTAGCAAAAATTAACAGCAGTGATTGAAAATTTATTGAAAAATATTATTTATAATATTTTTGCAGAAATACAGAAAGGGGTGTAAAACTGCAAGTCATTGCTTATTGTCTGATTAAATTGTTGTTATTTAGCAGGAAAAAACACAAATGAATAATCAATACTCACTGACTTGAAAAGAGATGGAGAGAGTGAACATCCTTTACGGGGTAGCCTGAGAAAACAGCCGCCGTTTCGCGAGGTCGTCACTTGAGACTCAATTGGGGACCTTGCGAAACGTCGGCTGTTTTCTCAGGCTATTACGGGGGTACTACCTTTATAACAGCATAAAAACACATATTTTTAGGGTAGGGTTTCGAGCGCAGGCCTCTCACCTCAGCCAAAAATTTCAAGGATTTCCCCTACCCGGGAAAAGATACTGCTTGTTCAAGCTCCATCGAACAGTGACTCATCTTTCTTACTTGTATTCTTTGTGCGGTATAGCAGAGTGACTAAGCACCTTGATATCTCTTTCATCTTTGATTGGCTATGACAGTTGCAACTAGTTTTGAGAGTAGTACCCGATATTTGTTGAAGATCTAGGACCTGAATTCTCCAGAGATGTACGTACAGTATATACATAGAGCGATTGAAGCCCAAGCAAACCAAAATTACACTGCATTTTTCGGAGAAAGGAGAATCTGCATTTATCGGAGAAAGGAGAATTAATAATTTTGCCTAAAATTCTGAAACTATCTGTATATTGGTTAGGTTTTCAGATCAAAATGAGCAGTTACGTCCACGAAGTCTAAGTTGTATTGAACGGTTAAAAGCCACTTGTTGAATGATCAATAGCAATTTTGGAAACGACTTCGTCATGGAGAAACAAACTAATGTTCGACTTGAAGGAAATTTAAATGATCGATAAGCAGAGAGAGCAATCAAATGAGCGTATTCCTAACAGTTCCTAATCAGGATTTCCGACCAGGATGGCATTTATCGCCAACTTCTTCTGTAAGGCGTGGTTGTGGAGAATTTTCAGATCTAAATGTCAGTGAAGGCGTGGGGGATATGGTCCGCGATAACTCGATAAAGATAATCGATTTATTTTAAAGGGAGTAATTAACAAGGAGCGGAAGTTGAACCTGCTTCACCTCCACACTAGAACAAAGGAAATTCTGTTAATCGCTGTATCGTTTCCTTGAAATCTTTCATTCCTGAAAGCGCATGAAAAACATTGGGAAACAATCAACCTGCTCTCGATACTCAAGTGAGAGCTATTGAACAGACCCTTGAACAGGACTTTTCTCCCTTGCTTATTTTATGTTGTTCCGACTTTTAAGTCTGTAGATGGAATCCTTAAGTTTGACCTTTTTATTAAATGGTACTTTCCTGTGCTGTGGTTTTTTTCGTTACGTTTGAGCCTGTGTACTACATGGTTAAGTGTGGCCATGCAATTGAAAGCTATTGTACAGTACTTTGTGGTGTTGTTTTAAAAAATGTTGTTTAAGATGGTTCTAACCTTTGAGTTGTTGGATCATTAACAACCGAAAGTGTGACCATGAAAATTATTAACTAGTGCTCTCTCCCCTTTCAAAATTCAACTCTTTGCAACAAGGCAAAGGTTGGTTTCGTGTAAGCACTGCTGGGGATAAAGGGGTTAGTTGTTATAAAATCACTGAACCAACGACAGCTCTGTAACACCTTCAATCAAGATGATAAATGATTTGGCGAGACCTATCAAACTCTACCTGTCAGTGTTTCAAACTCTTGATTAAAGACAGTGTTTTCTCTATAGTCCACTTTTACATGCAGGTCAGAGGAAAATGATTATCAGGACGTCCAGAAAAAACCACAGCTTAAGAACAAATTTGCAGAAAGGATTAGAAAGTTAAGGCGAAGTAATTACACAGATTAGCGGACGAATTAAGAGGCTTAAGTAGTGTGGAATTTCATCGTACACTTACGGTATTTTTACCAAACAACGCGAGTGTAAACTCAGCGTGTTTTTAATTAACCTTTGTGGGTGGTGTACTGGGTTAATTTTCTGTCTGACAGTTTCCTGTGTTTTTGAAATAACACGAGCATAAAAGCGTCACTTGTGTGCAGTACTATAAACAAGCTGGCTGATCCTCTTAACCGGTTAACTTTTACTGCGAGAGCACACACTGCTATTAGGTGAAGAGCCCCATTAAGAAGACTTAGCTATAATCCTTTAGCTAAACATCGGATTGAAGAGATGACTGAGCGATTGAAGACCAGAAAGGCCAGTCGGCACACAGCTCAACTGAAGCCTCCACATTCGTACATTGCCCTAATATCAACAGCGATCCTCAGCTCTCCACGAAAGAAGCTCACGCTTACCGAGATAAACAAATATCTCGTGGATAACTACGAATTCTTCCGCGGGACCTATCAGGGCTGGAAAAACTCGGTGCGACACAACCTCTCGTTTAACAAGTGCTTTGTGAAGGTACTTAAGGATCCATCGCGCCCCTGGGGCAAGGACAATTACTGGACAGTTTTGGTGGATTCCTTGGAAGAATACATCAGAGATGACGGTTTTTTCCGACGGAGGAGAAAGCGCCAGCCTCGGCCGAAAGGAAGAGTTATATCACCTCACGACAAAGAAGGACACGAGGTTAAACACGCAGCTGAAGACCACAAAAAGAACTTTGATAATGATCTAGATGCCAGGTCTATCCCAGACGTATTAACTCCTCATGAAGGCCAAACCAAGGGAAATATCGATCTTAACAGATTCTCTATCGACAGACTACTACAAGTTGAAGATGGAGTACGAAATGACGAGAGATTTGGGCATCAGATGTTTTTTGGATTCGCCGCATTTCAAGGTATGACATCCAGGGGCAACAAAAGTAATTATCAACTGTAAAGGCAATAATTGAATTATCTCCTTTGCAGACAGTTCCTTAGGGTATAAAGTACAAAAGTACGAGTTCGCTTCAGAAGGAAAAAAAAAAGGAGTTTTCTGATACTGCTACCATATCAAAAAGCAATAATAATCGGTTAGTTGAATCTCTCTTTGCCGCCATTTACTCGTTTGAATTAGTTCCACGTGAAACATTGCATTCAGAACCATTCGTTAGCGACATTCTGCCATAAGCGGTTGACCTTATTCAGAATTCCTGATTCTAAGGTTGGTCCAGCTGACGAGAAATTCAACTGTTGACTAAAAAGTGAAGAAATAAATGCATAATGCGCAAAGTCCTGTGGATTGTCTGTCACATATCAGCCCAGCCCAAAAACATAAATAGCTCAGTGGTCCTGAAACGTACATGGGTACTGGTGTATATTGATAGCTAGTGAATTTATTGAGTTTGATACTCATCTGGACTTTTTGCGCTGGATGCGTAATTTTAAATCGTACGGTTGACCTTGTAAAAGCGTGTTCTCACTCCTTTCTTTCCGCGAATCAAAAGGCGTCAGTAATGTAGTTCTCACTTCTCATCAGTCTTGTGAGTGAAATCCTTAGAGCGTGACCATTCAAATGAAAGCTACTGAGCAGTACTTTCCTGTGGTACTGTTTATAATGCTCTACAAGGTGGTTCTAACTTTTGAGTCTGTGGATGAAATCCTACAGTGTGACCATTCAAATGAAAGCTACTGAGCAGTACTTTCCTGTGGTGCTGTTTATTATGCTGTACAAGGTGGTTCTAACTCTTAAGTCTCAGGATGAAATCCTAAGTGTGACCATTCAAATGAAAGCTACTGAGCAGCACTTTCCTGTGGTGCTGTTTATTATGCTCTACAAGGTGGTTCTAACTTTTGAGTCTGTGGATGAAATCCTTAAGTGTGACCATTCAAATGAAAGCTACTGAGCAGCACTTTCCTGTGGTGCTGTTTATTATACTGTACAATGTGGTTCTAACTCTTAAGTCTCAGGATGAAATCCTAAGTGTGACCATTCAAATGAAAGCTACTGAGCAGCACTTTCCTGCAGTACTGTTTATTATACTGTACAAGGTGGTTCTAACTCTTAAGTCTCAGGATGAAATCCTAAGTGTGACCATTCAAATGAAAGCTACTGAGCAGCATTTTCCTGCAGTACTGTTTGTTATACTGTACAATGTGGTTCTAACTCTTAAGTCTCAGGATGAAATCCTAAGTGTGACCATTCAAATGAAAGCTACTGAGCAGCACTTTCCTGCAGTACTGTTTGTTATACTGTACAATGTGGTTCTAACTCTTAAGTCTCAGGATGAAATCCTAAGTGTGATGATTCAAATGAAAGCTATTGAGAAGTGATTTCCACGGGGTGCTGTTTCTTCCCGACATTTTTTAAATATTGCATTTCCAGTCTTAAAGAATTGTGTCCTCGGAAGTAAAATAATTAAATAGTTTGGGTCTTTAACGTGGAAGAACCCTCAACAGCCACATTTCCCTTTCAGCTAAGAATCTCGTGATATACTCCAAGCAGAACAAATGATTTATACATATGCTCTCTGTGCTGATCTTCATCGCTCTGAAGTTTTATATAATTATTTGAACAGACTATTTTGTTTAACAATATTCGTGTTATTTTTTATCGGCAACTATAAATGCTATCAACTAATATATTAATGTCAACAGTCATCTTGGTTCCATCTAGTGAAAGCACAACAAAACTTATCCGGATTAGTTGGACAAACAACCGGTGATGATTTTTACCGCTGTTTGCTTAACATTGGCTAGCTAGACTCGAAACGTGGACTTACATAAGCCGACATTATGTAGGTATCAGTATGTGCCGTTTTTCAGCCATTTTGTTTTAAGTAGGGTTTAGATTTTTTATCTTTTGGCTTGAAAAGGGGGAATGATTCTCGGTCCTAGGTTTAGAATAAACTAAGGTATGACAAATCATACATGTGGTCTCATACAGGGTTCGGTTCGGCGAATCTGCGAGAGTACATCCGGGTTCATCCTCTCTAGTCGAATGGGGCTTTATCAGCAGGGTAGAATAACAGAATATTTTGCAAGAGTGATATAACCCCTCCTATTTGTAATTCTTTCACAGGGAGTGAAGCGCGAGAATATGACCGCCAAAACATTTCTGACTATCAACACTATGCACGGGAAAGATCAGGAGCCAGCCCTTTCCTTCACCAGCCACACGCGCAAAGACCGACCACGCCCTTTGGTCCACCAGCTTGGATTTGTGGGGACTCGCCTTATCAGGGAAAGCCATTTCTTCCTTATCTTCCTAAAAGTCAGGCTGTTACACCTCATTATTACGTTTAACGTAATTTTCTCGTCACTCATTTCAAAATAGGAATGGCTTATCAAGAAAATTTTGTTATTAATAACGATATTATTTAATGATGCTCGAAAGTAGATCAGATGTGATGTTTCTCTGACACTTCGTTACTTGCTACTGTTTAAGAGAAAAGTAATGTTTGTTGGTTTTTGTTACACTTGTTACAGTAAGTGGAGTTCTTTCTTCAATTTCCACGAAAGACTGTTTTTGCCTTGTTTTGTTCCGTTTATTTGCCATGACATGTCACAATATTCAAATCGCTGAAAACTTTTTGCGACATTCTTTCGAGATGTTTGAAGGGGTGTCCAGTATATCGCGATCCCTAAATTTGGATAATTTGTTGGAACTTTCCTCTAATCAAATAAGCGACTTTTCTCTTTCCGCGACATCTAAGGTTCGCTTAACGTGAAAACAGCATGCTACAAGGAACATAAATTGATTAAAGTCAACCTGTGAGTAATCTCACAACACCCAAAGCAGAGTTTTTTTTAAAACGCACGTTCGCAAAGCGATCGACTGAATACGTCTCAACAAGCCGCGAGAAAAACGCAACGATTACAAAACACAAAGAAAGCAGGCAAGAAAAGCATTGGTAGCCAGCTGCAGGGTAACTTCATGACGTCTTAAGTACCTACTTCCGAAAACAGGAATGCAATAAGTCAGTATTAAATGAGTTTTGTTACAGAAGCATCCTACACAAACAAATGTAGTCAAAGCTGTTCATCGACACAGGGACATTATTTTGCCCAAAGATTAACTGAGTTGCCGGTTAGGGGTTGACATTAGTACGTTGACATTATAGTGAACAATTCAATAAATCATAGAGCGTTTGTGCTGTTGTTGTACTTTGTCCATAGCTCAAGTTTCCTGAAAAGCGCCTTTATCGACCATGCAGACTCTTTGCGGTCACTTTCTCTCCAGAAAATTAGCTCGGGTTTTGCGAACTTACCCATGTTGTATATACCACTTCAAACGGTGTGATTTTTGAGCCGCGATGATCTGAAACGAAGTACAGATATTTGCCTTTTCGGTCTAAGTAACAAAAATCTGGATTAGGGTTAGGATTTCAAGCACTAAACCGCATAATACCTCCTAAAATTAAAAAAAAAAAAACACATCCTTCTTTTCGGAACTTTGTTGTAGAATGTTTTCAAAGAACTATTCTGATAGTAGAGACTTTGGGAGTAAAAATAATCAATTACATTACAATGACTCATCCCCTGAAAGAACATGCGATAAGAGGTATTAGCCTTTCCAGGTTTGAGAAAGTATGGTTTAAAACTCACCCAGTGGCAAGGTTTCCAAAATCCCATACAAACCAGAACACAAACGACTCCATTTTGAACTAAAGCGTGCCCCCACCCCCGAAACCATAACTCTGTAAATTATCTGATTTTTAGGAGCAATTTATTCAATTTCTGTTCAACAGATTAGTTCCAAACTTTCAGGAATACAATTTTTGAATTGTTTTTACGGATGAAGGACATAAATTTAATAAAGCAAATTATAGTACATTTCGTTCAAATTCCTTTTCTTGTTTCGCAAGTGGTCATAAGACCTGAAGAGACCAGATGTCTATCGATCGAGCTGTTTTGTAGGTCTTCTATTTAGCCCCCAAGAGGAAAAACAGATCATTACTGAGTTAAACTTGCAGTTTCCAATATAACTTCAGTTCAAATGTCAAGAAATTATCTTGCGTGACGTCAGTCATTCCAGGAAGTGGTAAAGTACGGAACCCGAAGAAAAAGATACCTTTGATTGATCCCTTCCAGAGAAAGAACGAGATCGTTTATACGTCCTTAGTAATTTGCAACATCACAAATATTACTAAGCTTTGCTTTCACTACAAACTTTGTGTTGCTCGCTTTACGTCAAACACCAGACTCCGCAGTACAGCTTAGACAAAAGTCACTCCGCCATTGAAAATTACGAAACCAAATTCTACTTCATTAAGGGATAATACTTCATATTTTTTTTAAAGATAAAAGCAGATTTAGTGCTAATTTAAACAAAAAGGGAATTCCGGCTGTATGAGACACACCCTTTCCAGTGTCTATGTGTGCGGTCAGTTTTATAAGAATGATAAGTTAAGTTGTACGTCTTTAATACAAACTTGATCACATTTGTGAGATAAATTTAACTTGCCTCCACGAATAGCTGTTATTACAGTTATCAGCGGTTTTGACATACAAACCACGCTAGTGGGCCATTCTTCCTTGTATATCGCATGACATTCACCCACTAGCCTCGTTTGCGTGCCTTTTTAAACAAAAGGAAATTGGACTGCAGGCTCAACCCTAATAACAGCTATTCACTGTCCTGAGTTAAGCTGCATGGTTTTATTGACGATAGTCAAGGGAATGAACAAGATAATACGCACACTGTGATCGGCTGAGTCCTCCTCGGAGAACCATATTTCCACATAGCACGTTATATCTCAGCATTTGCTATTAAAAGGTAAATAATTTGACTTGGGAAATGCAAATGAAGCCACACAAAAATTCCACAGACGAAAAACGGCGGTCATAACTCTCGTCCCCAGATCTCCAACGGTGAAGTTGAGTACAAACAGGTGACATCTGAAGGCGAATTTACAACGGGGTAGCACACTACGGGCCATTATGACTACGATGTCGTATCATTCACAACTAAAAGAATGCTTCAGTTTGTTGTTTTCATTCATGCAGGCTAGAGAAATAATCGTTCTTTGTAACTGTACAAGAAACATTATAAACTTAGATCTCTTCATCTCAGTTGTGAAATGCTTGTGGGGTTTTCACAATACATGAATTGTTTCATCTCTACTGTGCATTATAAAACACAACTATTGTAATCACTGAAACCTGTTTCAGACTCGCTAAAATCATAAGAAGCAACCTGCTTGAAAAGTTATGATTTAAGAAAAACATTTTTGGATCCTGTTACCAAGAAAACCGCAGGAGAAGTGACCAAGGAGAAGGGAAATCCCCCGGCGGCCAGTGAAATAAAGAGAAGCACGAGCAGTCTACAACTTTTGCATACCTGTCTTGTATTTACTAGCTTGCGTTACAGGCATATAAAGGGGACATAATAGGAAAGTTAAGGAAGAGAACAGAGCGCAAACGTTGGGAAGGAGCCGAGAGTCCCCCCCCCCCCCCCCCATTTCCTCACGAACGCGCATGGCATTAAAATTCCCCTTTTCCTACCCTTACTTTGCCTGCCAAGCCAACGTTTTTCTTTTTCATGATTCCTCGTTTTTATTATGCAGATTCGATTTTTGCCAACAACCTGACGACCATAAAGAGGTTTAGCCGGGATTAAACAAGACAATTCAGACATACCTCAAACGAAGGACGTTTTCTGTTTTCTCTACTTTTCCATTGTGGTAGCCCTCTTTGTTTTTCTTCTTTGCTCACAATGCCCAGTGCTTTGGACCAGGACCATGTGGTCTGTACTGTGACTAATCTGGACGAGAATGATTTTTCTCTTCACACGTTTTCGGCCACAAAGTCATCAGTAAAGTTTTTATTTTCTCCCTCCTCGACAGTTCAAAGTACAGCATACCACAAACTGCGCCGGTTCGCGACCAAATACTTGGCTGTTCTACTGTCTTTCAGTCGGTACATTTCCGTTCTTTGTTTCTATGGCTTTTTTTTAACATGACCGACACTTACAACTGCTTTCTTCGAGACAAGAAAGGACACTTTACTCTAAGAGTGCTGCTGCTCTCCTTTCAGGCACGCCTCTAGTTGGATCAACAATGAACATTCAGTAAATAGATGTATGAGAGTTGCATGAGTTTGAACCAGCTGTGTGTCCGATTACGTAATGATAGGACAGCCGCTGTACAGACGTCTGCGAGGCTTTTCCAAGTTGTTTAGTCCTGCAAAGCTTCCCTTATTTTTATCCACCGACGGTGTAGTGCTATTTATTAAGGGCAGGAGAAGGGCGTCTTTCCCGTCAGAAAGATGGTAGAGGGCGTGGACAGGAATGAGTTCAGAAATCAACTCCCATGATAAGTAGTTTAGCGTTGACAAGCTCTTAAATTTTCGCCGTTTTGTCTACTCGCTTCATGGGAGTAAGCGTAAAGTAGTGGTAACTTCAACTGCTGCGTTTGCTCGCTTGACGTTTTTTTTGCCCACAAAAGTCAAACATGAACGTTACTTTATGGAAATTTGGCTCTGTCTTTGCTGTTGTACCGAAAGCTGTTGCAGCCCAATCGCTTACACAGTCTACAAGATCCAATCTTCAGTTCCCAGGCTCTTCTTTCTGTATTCATAATGGCGGCGACACAAGACCCCGGTAGCTTAAGCCGAAAACTGCTTCGCTTATAGTTCCTTGAATTATTTTAAATTCGCTCTCTAACTAGAGACCATCGAGATTGAAAACGAGACAACCCAAAAAATGCTGAAAATTAAGACATAAGTTTTGCGGCCGTGCAGCGTATAGATTAGGGCACTTTGAGAAAATGAAATGCGCAGAACTGTTGTCGGAAGCTTTTCGGATAAAATAGCTTTAACCAATAACTGTTTCGTTTATAGTTTCTTAAAAACTTTTATATTTCGTTCTCTAACAAGAGACCATCGAGAACAAACAAACACCAAACATGCTTTTATGGCATAAGTTTTGCGGCTGCGAAGTATTAACATTTGGGCGCTTTGAGGAACGTAGAAAACTGTTTTCGGAAGCTTTTCAGATAAAATAGCTTTAAACCTACAACTGCTTCGCTTAAACTGAGGATTATTACTATTGAAAACTTTTAGGACAGGAAAATCGACAATTGCCCAAAGAGATGGACCGACAGTCTTAAATTGAAAACAATTATTCGCCATCATCTCACTGAAGTGATGCTTGTGCAAATTAGATGCCGCTAACTTACGACCGTGCTTTAACCTACTGTTATGATTATGAATCAACAAACACAAAATAATGTTAATACGTTGATATTAAATCAAAATAATGTTAATTCGTTAATACTTAAATGAATTCGCGTTACACTTCGTGCATCGTGGGTGCCGACCACGAAGTTACGCTGAGCACATGGCAAAATATTTAAGACTACATCTGTCTCAAATCTGAGCGCGTTTTCTAATAATTTTTTAATGTACACGTCAACATAAGATAAAAGGTAAATGACCCATTTTTAATGACATAAATTAATTTCAAAAAGTTATTTCTTTGACCGTAATGCTCAAAATCATGTACCTCAGACCCTTTAAAAACTTCACCTACTCGGTTGTGTTTCAGAACAGGAAAAGCTCTGCCTTGAAAAAAACAAAGAGGAAGTCCTCGAAGGCAAATTTTTCGTCTTCCACCAAAAAAAACAACTGAGTATTCAGTTGAACTTTTTCTTTCCATTTATAGATATAAGATATTTATTCTCAAGGTTAAAACTTCACTACTGTCGAACAATCGTTTGCCCAAAAACAAGGCGCGATTTCCCGCCAAGAACATGAGATGGCATTCTCCTCCTCCCGTTGGGTTGCCTTGGGACTCCCCTCCCCCTCCCCCTCCTGTTCGCTCGTCTGTACGAACGTATGGGCGGGCGTAATCTGACGTCAGAATCAAAATTTCTCGCGTCGATAGGTTACTAGATTTCCTTACCCATGGTGATCTGCTGGCGTGCTTTGCGCGCGCGGGAGCTCCGCTACTAACAAATTGAGTTACCACCCTGTGTACTAGGCGAAAGAACACTGACTCAAACTCTTAGTCGGGGGAAGAAAGTCGGACAGTATGCTACTCTGCGGACATCTCGACAAATTCGATTCAGCTAAGAATCTCGTGATATACTCCAAGCAGAACAAATGATTTATACATATGCTCTCTGTGCTGATCTTCATCGCTCTGAAGTTTTATATAATTATTTGAACAGACTATTTTGTTTAACAATATTCATGTTATTTTTTATCGGTAACTATAAATGCTATCAACTAATATATTAATGTCAACAGTCATCTTGGTTCCATCTAGTGAAAGCACAAAACTTATCCGGATTAGTTGGACAAACAACCGGTGATGATTTCTACCGCTGTTTGCTTAACATTGGCTAGCTAGACTCGAAACGTGGACTTACATAAGCCGACACCATATACGTATCAGTATGTGTCGTTTTTCAGCCATTTTGTTTTAAGTAGGGTTTGGATTTTTTATCTTTTGGCTTGAAAAAGGGGAATGATTCTCGGTCCTAGGTCTAGAATAAACTAAGGTATGACAAATCATACATGTGGCCTCAAATAGGGTTCGGTTTTCGAATCTGCGAGAGTACATCCCGGTTCATCCTCTCTAGTCGAATGGGACTTTATCAGCAGGGTAGAATTACAGAATATTTTGCAAGAGTGATATAACCCCTCCTATTTGTAATTCTTTCACAGGGAGTGAAGCGCGAGAATATGACCGCCAAAACATTTCTGACTATCAACACTATGCACGGGAAAGATCAGGAGCCAGCCCTTTCCTTCACCAGCCACACGTGCAAAGACCGACCACGCCCTTTAGTCCACCAGCTTGGATTTGTGGGGACTCGCCTTATCAGGGAAAGCCATTTCTTCCTTATCTTCCTAAAAGTCAGGCTGTTACACCTCGTTATTACGTTTAACGTCACTTTCTCGTCACTCATTTCAAAATAGGAATGGCTTATCAAGAAAATTTTGTTATTAATAACGATATTATTTAATGATGCTCGAAAGTAGATCAAATGCGATGCTTCTCTGACACTTCGTTACTTGCTACTGTTTAAGAGAAAAGTAATGTTTGTTGGTTTTTGTTATACTTGTTACAGTAAGTGGAGTTCTTTCTTCAATTTCCACGAAAGACCGTTTTTGCCTTGTTTTGTTCTGTTTATTTGCCATGACATGTCACAATATTCAAATCGCTGAAAACTTTTTGCGACATTCTTTCGAGATGTTTGAAGGGGTGTCCAGTATATCGCGATCCCTAAATTTGGATAATTTGTTGGAACTTTCCTCTAATCAAATAAGCGACTTTTCTCTTTCCGCGACATCTAAGGTTCGTTTAACGTGAAAACAGCATGCTACAAGGAACATAAATTGATTAAAGTCAACCTGTGAGTAATCTCACAACACCCAAAGCAGAGTTTTTTTTAAATGCACGTTCGTAAAGCGATCGACTGAATACGTCTCAACAAGCCGCGAGAAAAACGCAACAATTACAAAACACAAAGAAAGCAGGCAAGAAAAGCATTGGTAGCCAGCTGCAGGGTAACTTCATGACGTCTTAAGTACCTCCTTCCGAAAACAGGAATGCAATAAGTCAGTATTAAATAAGTTTTGTTACAGAAACATCCTACACAAACAAATGTAGTCAAAGCTGTTCATCGACAGGGGGACATTATTTTGCCCAAAGATTAACTGAGTTGCCGGTTAGCGGTTGACATTACTACGTTGACATTATAGTGAACAATAGCCCTTTTCACAGTTAACTTTTCTCATTTGCATTACAATGTGTTTGAACGTGGATGTGAGGCAATTTCGGGCAATTTTGGCGTTTCTGCCCGAAATTACCTCACATCCACGTTTAAATACATTGTAATGCAAATGAGAAAAGTTAACTGTGAAAAGGGCTATTCAATAAATCATAGCGCGTTTGTGCTTTTGTTGTACTTTGTCCATAGCTCAGGTTTCCTGAAAAGCGCCTTTATCGACCATGCAGACTCCTTGCGGTCACTTTCTCTCCAGAAAATTAGCTCGGGTTTTGCGAACTTACCCATGTTGTATATACCACTTCAAACGGTGTGATTTTTGAGCCGCAATGATCTGAAACGAAGTACAGATATTTGCCTTTTCGGTCTGAGTAACAAAAATCTGCATTAGGGTTAGGATTTCAAGCACTAAACCGCATAATACCTCCTAAAATTAAAAAAAAAAAACCACATCCTTCTTTTCGGAACTTTGTTGTAGAATGTTTTCAAAGAACTATTCTGATAGTAGAGACTTTGGGAGCAAAAATAATCAATTACGTTACAATGACTCATCCCCTGAAAGAACATGCGATAAGAGGTATTAGCCTTTCCAGGTTTGAGAAAGTATGGTTTAAAACTCACCCAGTGGCAAGGTTTCCAAAATCCCATACAAACCAGAACACAAACGACTCCATTTTGAACTAAAGCGTGCCGCCACCCTCGAAACCATAACTCTGTAAATTATCTGATTTTTAGGAGCAATTTATTCATTTTCTGTTCAACAGATTAGTTCCAAACTTGCAGGAATACAATTGTTGAATTGTTTTTACGGATGAAGGACATAAATTTAATAAAGCAAATTATAGTACATTTCGTTCAAATTCCACTTCTTGTTTCGCAAGTGGTCATAAGACCTGAAGAGACCAGATGTCTATCGATCGAGCTGTTTTGTAGGTCTTCTAGTTAGCCCCCAAGAGGAAAAACAGATCATTACTGAGTTAAACTTGCCGTTTCCAATATAACTTAAGTTCAAATGTCAAGAAATTATCTTGCGTGACGTCAGTCATTCCAGGAAGTGGTAAAGTACGGAACCCGAAGAAAAAGATACCTTTGATTGATCCCTTCCAGAGAAAGAACGAGATCGTTTATACGTCCTTAGTAATTTGCAACATCACAAATAGTACTAAGCTTTGCTTTCACTACAAACTTTGTGTTGCTCGTTTTGCGTCAAACACCATACTCCGCAATACAGCTTAGACAAAAGTCACTCCGCCATTCAAAATTACGAAGCCAAATTCTACTTCATTAAGGGATAATACTTCATATTTTTTTTAAAGATAAAAGCAGATTTAGTGCTAATTTAAACAAAAAGGGAATTCCGGCTGTATGAGACACACCCTTTCCAGTGTCTATGTGTGCGGTCAGTTTTATAAGAATGATAAGTTAAGTTGTACGTCTTTAATACAAACTTGATCACATTTGTGAGATAGATTTAACTTGCCTCCACGAATAGCTGTTATTACAGTTATCAGCGGTTTTGACATACAAACGACGCTAGTGGGTCATTTTTCCTTGTATATCGCATGACATTCACTCACTAGCCTCGTTTGCGTGCCTTTTTAAACAAAAGGAAGTTGGAATGCAGGCTCAACCCTAACAACAGCTATTCACTGTCCTGAGTTAAGCTGCATGGGTTTTATTGACGATAGTCAAGGGAATGAACAAGATAATACGCACACTGTGATCGGCTGAGTCCTCCTCGGAGAACCATATTTCCACATAGCACGTTATATCTCAGCATTTGCTATTAAAAGGTAAATAATTTGACTTGGGAAATGCAAATGAAGCCACACAAAAATTCCACAGACGAAAAACGGCGGTCATAACTCTCGTCCCCAGATCTCCAACGGTGAAGTTGAGTACAAACAGGTGACATCTGAAGGCGAATTTACAACGGGGTAGCACACTACGGGCCATTATGACTACGATGTCGTATCATTCACAACTAAAAGAATGCTTCAGTTTGTTGTTTTCATTCATGCAGGCTAGAGAAATAATCGTTCTTTGTAACTGTACAAGTAACTTTATAAACTTAGATCTCTTCATCTCAGTTGTGAAATGCTTGTGGGGTTTTCACAATACATGAATTATTTCATCTCTACTGTGCATTATAAAACACAACTATTGTAATCACTGAAACCTGTTTCAGACTCGCTAAAATCATAAGGAACAACCTGCTTGAAAAGTTATGATTTAAGAAAAACATTTTTGGATCCTGTTACCAAGAAAACCGCAGGAGAAGTGACCAAGGAGAAGGGAAATCCCCCGGCGGCCAGTGAAATAAAGAGAAGCGCGAGCAGTCTACAACTTTTGCATACCTGTCTTGTATTTACTAGCTTGCGTTACAGGCATATAAAGGGGACATAATAGGAAAGTTAAGGAAGAGAACAGAGCGCAAACGTTGGGAAAGAGGAGAGAGTCCCCCCCCCCCATTTCCTCACGAACGCGCTTGGCATTAAAATTCCCCTTTTCCTACCCTTACTTAGCCTGCCAAGCCAACGTTTTTCTTTTTCATGAATCCTCGTATTTATTATGCAGATTCGATTTTTGCCAACAACCTGACGATCATCAATAGGTTTAGCCGGGATAAAACAAGACAATTCAGACATACCTCAAACGAAGGACGTTTTCTGTTTTCTCTACTTTTCCATTGTGGTAGCCCTCTTTGTTTTTCTTCTTTGCTCACAATGCCCAGTGCTTTGGACCAGGACCATGTGGTCTGTACTGTGACTGATCTGGACGAGAATAAAGTAAAGTTCTTATTTTCTCCCTCCTCGACAGTTCAAAGTACAGCATACCACAAATTGCGCCAGTTCGCGACCAAATACTTGGCTGTTCTACTGTCTTTCAGTCGGTACAGTTCCGTTCTTTGATTGTATGGCTTTCTTTTAACATGACCGACACTTGCAACTGCTTTTTTCGAGACAAGAAAGGACACTTTACTCGAAGAGTGCTGCTGCTCTCCTTTCAGGCACGCCTCTAGCTGGATCAACAATAAACATTCAGTAAATAGATGTATGAGAGTTGCATGAGTTTGAACCAGCTGTGTGTCCGATTACGTCATGATAGGACAGCTGCTGTACAGACGACTGCGAGGGTTTTCCAAGTCTTGTAAAGCTCGCCTTATTTTATCCACCGACTGGGTAGTGGTATTTATTAAGGGTAGGAGAAGGGCGTCTTTCCCGTCAGAAAGATGGTAGAGGGCGTGGACAGGAATGAGTTCAGAAATCAACTCCCATGATAAGTAGTTTAGCGTTGACAAGCTCTTAAATTTTCGCCGTTTTGTCTACTCGCTTCATGGGAGTAAGCGTAAAGTGGTGGTAACTTCAACTGCTGCGTTTGCTCGCTTGAAGTTTTTTTTGCCCACAAAAGTCAAACATGAACGTTACTTTATGGAAATCTGGCTCTGTCTTTGCTGTTGTACCGAAAGCTGTTGCAGCCCAATCGCTTACACAGTCTACAAGATCCAATCTTCAGTTCCCAGGCTCTTCTTTCTGTATTCATAATGGCGGCGACAGAAGACCCAGCACCCGGTTGTTTAAAGCAGGGTTAAGCTAACCCAGGATTAGCGTCAATTTCTAATTCTTCTAATCCATAACGACTTGGATTCCAGTAAATTATTTTCACTTAACAATTTGACTTTGACTGCTTTCCAATTGTCCTGTAAAATTAGCAGCGGAAATGCTTTTAAGCAAGAGAATCAGAAACCTTGGACAACCTGATTTAACCCAGGGTTAGCGCTAATCGGCTTTCGAACAACCTGGCCCTGGAAAATAGCAGTCACTTGTCTCCAAAAGAATTGGAGTTTTTTATTATTTCAAAATGGCGCAGCACTGCAATCCCTGGCACAAACGTTGAAACAGTTTTTAGAGTTGGCTCCCCCTTCCTCTCCGATTAACTTTGCATAGGTGAGCGGCGTGTTTCAAAAAATTGTGAGCTGCAACTGGGATTACCGCCACTGGTTGTTTTTGAGGACACGTGATCCACTGGTTCGAAACGCAACGCGCAAATCTCATATTTTCTATTAGTTACACGTTCCAAATTGGTTGTGAAGAGTACAACTTAATCGCTTTTCGAATGATTTCCGTGGGAAAATGCTTTGCAAGTTGTGTTTTTTATAATTATGTTCACATTCATAGCTTGTTCGTTCAAATCTGTCTTTAATAATAATGTATAGATTTAGCCAAGCCTAAATTAGCTAAAAGCGGAGCTCCCAAGGAATAAGCTGGTGTTCGTTTCCCAGTCAAAAATACTCCTGAAATTGTTCGGTCCCAAATATATTTCGGGGCTTTTTTGCCTCGCTCTCTTTCAAAAAGTGTTTCTCAAAAGCCCGAAAGTGTTCCGAATCCTCTTCCAATATTTTGAGGATCTGTTCTGTGAATCCGAGCTCGAAAGGCCATTCTAGAGCACAGTTTTATTATTTTTTGAGCATCAAACTGAACACATATTTTACTCACGAGCTGTCTTGCTTGGTTTTTGCAATGTTTCCATATCCTGTCATTTAACTGTCAAGGCTTGTCGAATCTCCTCGGATTATTGGCTGTTCCCTTGAATGAACTTGAAACGTCGCTCATTTACAACAACAAAATATATTATTAAAACTCACTCTGAAGTAAATGAGTATCTTTTTGGGTTTCATCCAGTTCAGATGTTAACAAATAACACGAACTGCCACTGAGACTCAAGTCAAAAATTTATACTGGCATTTCAAGGAACGGCTTGGAAAGTGAAATTTCAGTTAAAAATTTACAGTTTTAATCGTATAGGCATGCTTTTTGGCCATTTTAATGCCAAAACATGATCAACGACCTCTCTTGAGCCACGAAAACCTCGTTTGAGACATAAGAGGCATGAAGAAATGCCCTCGTGGGTATTATTTTCAACGATCTTAAAAATCAAAGGCTCTTTTTTACATGGATCATGGCATGTAGGGGAAAATGTACTACTTCCGACCGGGTATCCCCTCTAGTTGGGCATGTAACGCATTTTTTCATGCCTCTCTAAACCCAAAACTGTTGGAAGCAAACTAAAGAGGAGTTCATTGAGGAAAAAATTTGATAGGGCATGTTTCGGAAAAGTTCATGCCCGGGATGTTCTTTTGCTCAGGGACAATCCGTACCGAGCGACCGGGAGAAGACTGGGTTTGAGACGAAAAAAGTTCATGCCGGGCATGAAATTTCGATTTTCATGCCCGGCATGAAAATCAAAATCTCATGCCCGGCATGACTTTTGTTCTCGTCTCAGCCCAGTCTTCTCTCGGTCGAGCCACATTTCATGCCCAGCATGAAATCTGGCTCTACATGCCCGGCATGAAAATCGGCTTTTCATGCCCGGCATGAAAATCGACTTTGTATGGCCAGTATGAAAATTGACTCCACATGCTGGGCATGAAAACCAACTTGAGAATTGCCTGGTCTTTAAGTAAATCTTGAGTTGTCACACTCAGTGGGTATAAAGTCAGTTTTCTATTCAGGTTGAAACGGCATTTCCTTCTCCACCGTCGTATCTAAATCGAAAGAAATTGCTGACAATGAAGGATTATAAAAAATCCAGTGTTTATCAAAAGCGTAAGCAATGAGATGACCCTTGAGTGACTCCTACAAATGAGCTGAAATTCTTCAAACACCCATCCCCACACTGACAAATTGTCTCTTCCAGAACCTTTACTGGCCCAAGTACTAACAATACTCAAAAGTGTCAAAACGTGGACGCAACAGGGGGTAGTTAGAAATCCTTTATTGTTGATTGGTTGCGGTCCAATGAAATGCTTATACAACATACCATATCCTACACATACGTCTCCTTAGAGTGTCCTCAACGATAAAAATAAGATTATCAACCTTTTCATAAGAAAGCAGAATAATTAAGAGCCCTTTACTTTAACTCGATGACCAATAGCAGAAGAAGTTAGTAGTCTACTGGCAATCTATTGCTATCCACTTTCTGGGGAAAGTGGTCCCAAGCTCAGCACAATCAACCCAACTCAATTTCCCAATTTTTTACGGTTTCCTTATTTAACCTCTGATGATTAAGAATTAACTAGTCATTTTTCATACAGGGCAGTGAGTACAGATGTAATATCGTATAATTTACACTGATCAACATCAGGCTAAGTGCATTTATTCTAAGTTCACTATTCACATCCCAGGAGGAGGGGGGTACTCCTAGGAATTTTTAGTGGGGCTGTGCTGCCAAGTTCTCCAGTGTAAAACATGTTTTTAGCCCTAACCTCTGAATCCATACCCATTTTCAGATCTGGTACCTAAATCAGACTTTCAGACCAAAGCAGTCAAAATCCATACCCATTTTCAAACCAAAAAGCCATACCCCTTGGGGTAGCAGATATCTATATAGCTTATACAGGGGGGGGGTACCCTCTGTCCCCCTGGCCAGTTGGGAATCAATTGCCCCTATTTTAAAAGTAACATCTTCCCTATAGACTTATTTATTGAAAGGAACAGGGAAGTTGGAGGCAGGCTGTGGTGATGGGGGGGGGGGGGGGGGGGGTTGATGGCAGAGATGCTGTGATAAATTTCAAATCTTCCAAATAAGCATCAATGTTTCCCCTGAACCCTTGAAGGTAGTAAAGACAGTTAATTTGGTTTTGCTCATGTGGATGGATGCCAAGGAGGACTATGAGGGGAAAACATTTTTCACTGGGTCATTGCATGCAGGATGGGATATGTGACCAAGAGAAAATATTCCATGTCAGTCTCCTTTGCAAACAGAGTGTAATTTGGACATCATGACTGTCTGTGAGGTCAAAATGGCTAAGTATAGTGTGATAACATGGCACCATTCTTGTAAAATTACATGTTTAAAAGGCCAAATTTAACCACTTTGATCTCCCCAACACAGAAATTAATTTTCACCAGAAATCCCCTTTCCCCCAATTAAAAACCATCTGATGGAAACAGACCATCATGGTCAGGAAACAGACTATGTCAGGACCTGGTTGTTTCAAGCAAGGTGGATTCCAGTAAATTATTTTCACTTAACAGTTTGACGCTGGCTACTTTAAATTGCCACATGAAGTTAGCAGCAGTAACGCTTTTTAACATCAAGAGAATCAGAAAGCCTGGACAAAATTTAACCCAAGGTTAACGCTAATCGGCTTTCGAACAACCGGGCCCTCGTTCCCATTTTAATTAACAAGTGTTCATTTTAATTATAGGAAAAAATTTAAAAAAATCAATAAATATATTTCTACTTTTTCCACCAAATGCTTAATCCACTTTAAGGAGTTACTCTAAATTCTTTTTCCATTTTCCTTTTCAATGTCTGTGTTCTTGCTTGTCCTGTTTTTTGTCTCCACCCAGGAGAATTTCCACTTCACTAAGAATTCTTTCTTCAGCTGAAAACAAGAAATTGAACATCAGGATAAATGACAACTGTGTTATGACTGTTGTAGCACTTGTGGTAGTTGTGGTAGCACTTAATAACACACAGAGGGCTTCCCTGGTGTTATCACACCACGAGTTAACTGAATGGAATCACCTTAGTATCAATTGTAAAATTAATACACATACTAACATCTTGCATAACAACTCTTGCAATCTATTGACCACTTCATATTTTTCAGTGTCTGTGGCCTGTTGCAGGCATCATATATTTGTGAGAAGCAAAGTAAAGAATGTTGATCAAACATAAAAGTCATAGTCTTGATGTTGAACAAAATTCTCCCAAGTAGTACCTTAGATGTGTGGAGAACAAGCAGTCAGGAGAACATGAATGCCTGTTGATCTTAGGGCAAATAAGTGGGTTAAATAGTGCACAAAAAGGGAGTTTGTAGCACTCCTAGGTTATGATCAGGATACCTGAAGTAACTAAAAATAAATAATGCTTCCCATTGTTTGATTTTTATTTTGCCACAGGGACAGGTTGTAAAAGCAATGCATAGTAAGCAGAGATTTTTTGTCAATTTTCTTTGAAATAGCAGATGATGTCACACAGAAGGAATTGTCATTCTGACCTATCTCCACCCCATGTCTTGCCAATTAAAATTGTAAGCTCTCCCCTCAAGCGTATTCCAACCTAAAAGAAAGAATTTATCTACTTACAGTTCTATGATTTATCCTTTCCTTGATAACCCTCTTTGCTGGCCCTTCTCCCTTTTGGAGTGACAAATGTTCTGGTCTTTTTTAGCCATTAAGTCCAGGTACTGGCCTGAATAAACCTAAAAATATTTAAGTGAAACTAAACTATAATTAATGCAACCCTCAACAGAGTTATGCTAGTCTGATCATGTGGTACAATTCTTTAGGTTGTTCTTGTTAAACAATAATGAATGACCTGATTAAGGCAATATAATTTTCACTTTCACTGAGACGAAAAACACAATAGTCACCTGAATTTTAGGATCGGGAAAACAAGGTTGCCACTCATCAGACAAAAATCTTCCCTGAAATTTCCCGATTTTCTATTAACCACAATCCAGTTTTCAGTGATCATGAATGAAAAAAACTATTTGAAACGATGTTGCCTTTCCAACATGAATAAAAAACTTTGTCACGTCTGTTGACGAGCTAAGTAAAACTAAAATTCTTTGAGTTTGACTAATATCACAGCTTGATGCAAAGTCATAGTGAGCTTTACATTTAAATGCTTTACATTTACCTGAGCTTAAAAAAATCTGTTTTTCGCTTAAACTGAAATGAATTGTGTGTGTAAAACAGGTGGTCAAAGTTAGCGACCATAAGCAAACAACAGAGAAATAACATATTCCTGTTAAGTATGAGCTGCAAGTATAAAGTGAAACCAAAGCCAATAAGCTGAGTATGCAGCTGCATGTGTCATAATATCGCTGGTTTAACTACAACACTAGTGACCAACAGAAAACAAACAATCAAACGAAAAGAAAGAGATAAACGTTTCCATAATAACCATTATTTGGAAACGTTTTGTACACATTGTTGATGGAAATAAAAACAGTCTTCGCCGCGAAGACGAAGAAGAGCAAGTGTTAAGATTATGTACTTACCGGAGAAATAAACCGCCACCGGACACTCACAGGAGGTTATAGCTGCTCAATAACACCATTTGCGTATCTGCAGAACGAAGATGAACCAGCTGGAAAGGTGAGACTGAAATGCCAAAGAAGCGATTACGCGAACATGAAGCAAGTGACGCCACAAATATACGCCACAAAAATTCGCCCATTTTCCGACAGCACTTCGGCCGCTTTGCTTGCCGACAAAGTCATATACTAAAAATACTAAAACTAAAACACTCTGACGCTCGAATATTCGGGTCTCTTCGGCTGATGCGAATTCATACGCTGACGTTTTCTCGCTTTTGAACACGCAATTTATCGTCAGCAAGGTGAAAAAATTTCGTGAGCAAAAGAGCAAAACAAGAATGCATCCCAGGCGCAAAGAAATGTTACTCGACGTTTTCAGCCTTCCCTCCCGTTTAACTAACTGGTAAGTTTGTTTACATTGTTTTTACCGCTGTGTATGTTTCTCACGCAACGTCAATTGAAATTTCAACTACGGAGTTCACATCAAAATGACCGATATGTAAGCTAATAAGTTTCTAATCAGCGTTCTAGCTCCGTGGACGCAAATTTTCTTACTTCTAATTTGTTTTGTATATACAGGATTTGCCATAAATGTGCTCAAATCTGGATGGCAGATGTATGAATCCCACAGACTTTGCAATCGGACGGTAAAGATATTCTACCAGGACCTGCCGCATAATTCAAGACATTTAAAAGTAAGTTGAAACGATTTTTTAAAGAATGACAATCGGAACAAATCAATATCAAATCTGAGTCCACCGTTCGGCATTTACCTGATTGTCTGTCAAAACGGCAATATTCCAAAACAACCGAAAAATGCTTAAGCAATAAGGTGTGGTGACAATCCGTAGCTTTCTGTAAAGTAGTTCCGTTGCTGTTTTTGTAAACCGTGGACAGAATAAACCAAAAAAATCATTGACTATATAAAAGGCTTCGCTGGCCATTTTGTCAAAAGGGAAACCCTGGAGGAACCGCTGGGTATGATTTCTGCCTTTGCTGGCTCAACACGGGAAGGAAATTTGGGATTGGGATCGCGAAAGCCAGTTTTCGGATTTCGAATCACTCGGGTATTTATTAGCGACCTTCACATCTGACTACGTATACGAGATTGAGTACGAGTTCGACTTTCACATTTCAAAAACGTTACGTTCTCAAAGCCATCGTTCCTCCCTGTTGCTGACCAGCGGAGGAGAATGCTAAGTGAACGATATTCACAGCTGCAGGACAGATTACAAAAGCGCGCGACAAGGAATTCAAGTCGTACTCAATCTCGCTATTATCTGTTATTATACGGACAGGATAATTACTGAAACGATAACAGTTTGCCTTATGAAATACCAGATATGCTCCTGGAAATACCTAATACAGCGTATGTCTTTAAAAGTAACGAAAACACAAATGTGAAAAGAAAACACAACCCTAATTCAAGGAAGGAGTCCATGGTTCCCACTGCTGTAGTTGTTGCTTATCGGAAGTTAAAAACAATGGAAAATTTCACCGCCTAAAAGTGGACACTTACGGAGGTGGTCGCTTGCGGCAGCTATAGTGAAATGACTGGGGGAATTTAGGTGGTCGCTGTCAAGGGAGGTGGTCGCACTGGGAGGTTCGACTGTATATACTTCACCCTGGGCTTAGGTCAACTGTGCATCTATTTGTTCTTCTCTTTAACATATCTCTCTCTTCACTTTGCAGTCGAAGACGTCCAAGCCCAATACAACGTTATGGAATAGGAGGACAGCGTCAATGTTGTCCGCACAGAAGCTTTTGTCATAACATGAGTGCAGTGAGTGTGCGAATGAGTGTGTTGGTGGGTGGTGGTTGATTCAGTAACTGAGCCGAGCATTAGTGATCAAAGAAGTGCATTACCGGTAGTGTCAATTCTAAGAATGTTTTCATAAGCCTTTGATACCAATGCAATCAAAAATTGATAAAGGCGGGGTGGGGGGAGGGGACCGAATGGTCGACTAAAGAGTATTATACTGTGAACTTCAGGAACAAAACCTAGCAAATAAAAGGTTACAAATTTTCTCGACAGAATTTGTTTATTCAGTGATTTAGAGGATTGCAATGAGATCACCAGTCACTGAAAATCTGATCCAGCCGAAGATTGCATGACACAATCCGAGCGCCATTTAATGAACTTACCGACAGAAAACGTCCAAATTTTCAACTGCAGATAAGGCAAGGACTAAATTTCATGCCCCGGATGGAACTGGTTGAAACCTAAATTCATGCCCGGCCAGGCTTGAAATCAGCCAAAAAGATATTTTCATGCCCGGCGTGAAATTTAGGTTTCCACCGATTTCATGCCCGGCATGAAATTTAGATTTTCATGCCGGGCATGAAATGCAACCTCGTTTCCGTGCAGTAGCCTCGATATCACCCGATTTCATGCCGGGCATGAAACGGGTATGAAATTTATATTTTCATGCCGGGCATGAAATGCAACCTCGTTTCCGTACAGTAGCCTCGATATCATCCGATTATGAAATTCAACCTCGTTTCCATGAACCAGCCTCGATATCATCCTTGGCAAGAGTTGAAACTTTCGGGCTGCAGGGCATGTGCCGAGTTTTTTCATGCCCTGGAGATGAGATTTTTTAAAATGGCCCACTGCCTGGACTTTTTAATGCCCAGGGTATGGCAATTTGAGAATTTTGGAAAATATGACTGTTGGAACAGATTTTTGCTTGAATTTAGCATGAAGAGATAAATTTCATGTCAAAACCATTGTTTTTCCATTTTTTCATTGAAATTTCACTTTCCAACCCGTTAAGGGGAAAAAATTACCCGAAAGAATGGTTTTGGGGAGCTTCCAATATCTTGTAAGTTTAGCGGCTGCGAAGTAGACGTAATTCGGGCGCTTTGAGGAACACACAGAACTGTTTTCGGAAGCTTATCGGATAAAATAGATTTTAGCTTAAGCCGAAAACTGCTTCGCTTATAGTTCCTTGAATTATTTTAAATTCGCTCTCTAACGAGAGACCATCGAGATTGAAAACGAGACAACCCAAAAAATGCTGAAAATTAAGACATAAGTTTTGCGGCCGCGCAGCGCATAGATCAGGGCGCTTTGAGAAAATGAAATGCACAGAACTGTTGTCGGAAGCTTTTCGGATAAAATAGTGTGAAGGGGTGTTCTCGAGCTTCTCCTTGGGGAATTAGGAGCTACTCGCTTGCTGCTGCGAACACAGGCAGCCCAAGCAAAGGTTGAGAGCTGCGCATAAATTAGACTGTTTTTTCCACGCTATGCATAATAATGACATCGGCAACATTTAAGAGTTTGTATGGAAATGATACAAAACGTCTCAAATTGCCACAAATCAGAAAGAAGTCGAAATAAAAAAGATTTGCCTTGTTTCATGGTTTTATTGGTCATTATTGGAGGGCTTCCTGGGCTGGTTTGAAGCTTTTTGGGCGAGAAATTGAGGTTTATATTTTTCATCAGTTACTGAACGTTTAGAATTAATTAAAGGCAGGAAACAGTTTCACACTGCACCTCACTTGAGGTTCGATAAATTCCATCACAATAAACGAATCGCCCTACAACTTCAAAGGTGTATTCTTGGGTCTTGCGCATAACTCTGTTCTTTCTCATGGGTTCCAGATCCTATTTTAAGCCGTCAAAAATCCCTCTTAAATACAAAACTCGCCTTTCCTGGTATGCGTTTTCATTTGAAGTGCACACATGAATCATTGCGAGCCGCGTTTCGACGACAAAATTTCCCTTAGCCGGGGAGAGGCTGAGTGAGATTGTCGACATTAGCAAACACGACACTGTGGAGTCCAGAGAGGTCGGTTTACAGAAATAGAGAAATATTAGGACGGCCGTGAAATTCACTCGCCTCACTTGACTTGGAAAACCATAATTTTGTTTTAGGGACGAACGAAGAACTATCTTTTGCTGCACTCTAATCAATCCATTCGATGATTTTATGCCGAGTATTTGGCGCAAGTGATCCTGCTCACTGCCTGCAAATCAACCTCATTATTTAATTCCCCTATATAGGGTTGTCTTCCCTAAAAAAAAAAATATTGCTGTGACCGTGGAAAATACCCACCACAATTTCCATTCCTTTGAAAACCGGTGCAATTTTTTTTCTAGGTGGAAACTGCTCCTCGTCTCTGCTTCTAAATTTCGACAACATTTTTTTTGCGGTAAACAGGTAAATGTGACGGAACAAATCACTATGCTAATATACTGTCGCACAAAGACATTAAAGCGTGCTCGTGGCGTCAAGTGAGACGACTAAATTTCACGGGCATGCCGATAGTTTTCTATCAGGCCCTCAAACCGACCTCTCTGGACTCCACAGCGTCACCTTCTGCTTGTGGACAATCTCACTCAGCCTCTCCTCGGCTGAGGGACATTTTGTCGTCGAAACGCAGCTCGCAATGATTCATGTGTGCACTTCAAATGAAAACGCATACCAGGAAAGGCGAGTTTCGTATTTAAGAGGGATTTTTGACGGCTTAAAATAGGATCTGGAACCCATGAGAAAGAACAGAGTTATGCGCAAGACCCAAGAATACACCTTTGAAGTTGTAGGGCGATTCGTTTATTGTGATGGAATTTATCGAACCTCAAGTGAGGTGCAGTGTGAAACTGTTTCCCGCCTTTAATTAATTCTAAACGTTCAGTAACTGATGAAAAATATAAACCTCAATTTCTCGCCCAAAAAGCTTCAAACCAGCCTAGGAAGCCCTCCAATAATGACCAATAAAACCATGAAACAAGGCAAATCTTTTTTATTTCGACTTCTTTCTGATTTGTGGCAATTTGAGACGTTTTGTATCATTTCCATACAAACTCTTAAATGTTGCCGATGTCATTATTATGCATAGCGTGGAAAAAACAGTCTAATTTATGCGCAGCTCTCAACCTTTGCTTGGGCTGCCTGTGCTGCGAAAGGACCGTTTCAATACTGAGTACACATCACTAGGCAAGACTTACGCTTCCTTCACTCTTTAATAAGTCTTCTTCAGCTTTCTTCTCCGTCTTCAACTTACAATGTTCTGTGTATATGAGGTGGTGTCTTACAATTCTGTGTATGAGAGTGAGTGTTACAATTCTGTGATATTTTTATAGTTTGTTTTGGTATTAATTAGATGCTAATAGTTTGACAACAATCTGACAAGATAGAAACTAATTATCATATAATTAAAATGAAAAGCTAAGTTTGCTTGAAAAGTTTTTACAATGTTAAAGAAGCAACATACTAGATAAATGAATAACAATATGTATAGAACAATTTACAAAGTTCTTTTTGCCGGTATAATTTTAATGTAAGAATATGTTGTTAGAACTAAAAGGTAACGTTTAAACTTACTTTAATTGCAAAACAAGGACAGCGCCTTATTCATATTCGTGGGAACTTATCTAAACCTAAACGTCAAAGTTTGTTCTAACTAATTAATGAGAAAGTGTAGAAATACTTTTTAAAAGGAAAATTATCACAATCGAGGAAAAACATGTCAACGTTGTAGCCGGGATGTCCCAACCAATGACGGCAAATCAAAAGTGCTATTTTAGAAATCACGTAAAATAAACTCTTTCTTTTTCTTAGTAATCCTTTATATAAAATGTCCCACTACTTAAAAACACAAGATACAAAATAAGGTGCATAGAATTGGACGCTGTCACTTCCTAAATGTAAAACTTATAACTGTTACATAATAGCCCAATAACTTTTACGTGTCTTTCTAGGATGTTCTAGAACCTTCACTTTCCACAACTTTCTTCATTTTACAGCTTAAGACCAAAACAGCTTTCCTTATGTTATATTTTAAGTTTACATCGAAAGTTATGCGTTTTTACTTTTACTATTTCAACGTTTTACAAGTTGAAATATTTCGTGCATGATATTGTTATTTTCTTAGGTTATCTTCGTTATCTTAATATTTGGGTAAATAGGTTTTAGGTTTATTTGCTTTAAAAGGGGGGTTCACGTAAGTTTAAATCACAAAAAACCATTTCCTTTAATTCTTGTAAATGTTTAATTATTTTTATCTTATTTTGCAACTCGTCTTGTGACATTACCCCCCTCTTTAGATCGAATGTCCTCATTCGTCAATGAAACTAAGCTAAGATATAGATAAATAGATTCGACAATTTCGTAATTTCTAGGTAAACAACAGTGCAAAATGAATTATTTCGTTACTTTATACTCGTCTATCTTCTCGACTCGAAATAGGGGTTTCTTTTAAGATAAGGCTTTTTTAGCGAACGGCCACCGCCGTCACGGTGTCATTTCCACGAAATCCGGGAATGGTATAGCCAGTTAAAAACAACTTGACACTGACAAAATCCCGAAGATACAATAAATAATATTATTTCTCCATTTATCCGGTGGTTTTGCTTCCTTTGAAATCTCATAGATATAAGGAGGTGGGAAATCTTTGTAGGAAGAAAATTCGGTGATCGGTACCGTCTCGCGATCCCCTTTACAAGATACATGCGAAACATTGCCTTCTGATGTACTCAATAGTATTAACCACAGCAAAATACATGCCCAGATAGTTTGATTGAGCCCAAATGTCGTTTTCACTTGTTTAATTGTTGCTTGTGAACCATCATGACTCGTCAAAACACGTCCTGACGAAGAACTGAAATTGTATTGACCGACGGAATAATTCTTGTACCTGTGCATCTCTTCAGCAAATTTGTAATATTTTATAACATTTTGGAAAAACTGCCAACTTTTATCTCGAAATTCTGAAATCTGTACTTTATTACTGACATTGGGGATATTTGTTATATTTTTGTAGTGAACAATTGCTGACAAAGATGAACAATTTTTCTGTTTTGGGGAATTTTCTGTGAGCTTGCCAAATGCAATATCTTTTTCTTGAGCTTCATCAAGCTCTCGAGCTTCTTGATAAAAAGTAATCTTTACTTCATTCACGAAAGGTATCACTTCAGCAGTATTAACACAATATAATTCTTCGGCTTTGTCTTCTATCACGAAAACTTGAGTTAAGTTTCCATCAAATAACTTTGGTGCGGTCATAACTGGGCAAATATTATCAAAACTGATTTCAACCTTAACGGAATTGTCAAAAGCATTTCTTCTAATGAGGTTCCATTCCTCTTTCAACTTATTTAATTTCGTTTTCATACCCGTCGTATTTGGTTGGGGAACACAATTTGTGTCCTTTTTAAGAGACGTAAAAGCACATTTATCATAATCAGCTGACATGCGAGCATCCGCGCGAGGAAACTGAAAATACTTGTCGAATGAGCAATCGGCATTTGATATCATTTCATCGACTAAAACTTTATGCTGAGCTAAACTGACTGCTTCGTAGAAAGATTTGGGACTCTTCATCAATACCACACGTTTAACATCATCGCGAAGGCCATTCGCAAAGACAAATAATTTAGTTTCGTCCTCGATTCCGAGTAATTGGGCTCTTTCTTCAATAAAATCAATATAATCTCGCAAAGACTCTGAAATACCTTGTCGTTTTAACTCCAGTTCTTCACGTAAACGAAATCTGCATTCATACGACAGAAATCGAAAAATAAAAGCTTTTTCAAGATCAAAAAAATTATCACGTACGTCATCTGCTAAGGAATAATACCACGTTTGTGCGACACCACGAAGGAAAAAGGGAAAAATACGTGCGGCTTCACATCCATGGGGCTCAAAACCTTTAACGATCAGAAAATTTTGGAACCGAATGAGCCAAGTTTTGACATTCTCGTTGTCATAACCGTAAAAATAGTCTATGTTGGTACGATAATAAGTAAACATTATTCTGTTCCTAGCTCAATTAATACTATACAGAAGGTAAATTCTGGCATAACTGATAACTACAAACAACTTCAATCTATAAGATCAGAGTAAAACCTTAAAGTGTTGAACGTGACTTGAAAGAGTTTGCTGTCTTGAGAACTAGGCTTCAGAGTTTTGCATCATTTTGTCATCAGTTTTCATCCTCATCCGCAGCAACTGAAAAGTCTTTTGACTGAGCGAAGATGATTTCGCCAAAGTCATTTCTCACAGTCCGCTTGCAAGTGGGGTCATCGGGCTTGGAGAACACCAGTTTGGTGGTTGCTTGGGATGCCGTCTCGATTGGAAGCGAAGCACCAGTAAGAAGCTGATGTAAAGATAGCTGTTAGTTTTGCACCGGTGTCAAAGGAGATCTGCGGGCACACTGACTTGCCGTAAACGGGCTGTTTGCCAAAGGATCGGTCCGTTCTCCACCAGTGTGAAAAGGTGGGATCTCGAGCTTCTCCTTGGGGAATTAGGAGCTACTCGCTTGCTGCTGCGAAAGGACCGTTTCAATACTGAGTACACATCACTAGGCAAGACTTACGCTTCCTTCACTCTTTAATAAGTCTTCTTCAGCTTTCTTCTCCGTCTTCAACTTACAATGTTCTGTGTATATGAGGTGGTGTCTTACAATTCTGTGTATGAGAGTGAGTGTTACAATTCTGTGATATTTTTATAGTTTGTTTTGGTATTAATTAGATGCTAATAGTTTGACAACAATCTGACAAGATAGAAACTAATTATCATATAATTAAAATGAAAAGCTAAGTTTGCTTGAAAAGTTTTTACAATGTTAAAGAAGCAACATACTAGATAAATGAATAACAATATGTATAGAACAATTTACAAAGTTCTTTTTGCCGGTATAATTTTAATGTAAGAATATGTTGTTAGAACTAAAAGGTAACGTTTAAACTTACTTTAATTGCAAAACAAGGACAGCGCCTTATTCATATTCGTGGGAACTTATCTAAACCTAAACGTCAAAGTTTGTTCTAACTAATTAATGAGAAAGTGTAGAAATACTTTTTAAAAGGAAAATTATCACAATCGAGGAAAAACATGTCAACGTTGTAGCCGGGATGTCCCAACCAATGACGGCAAATCAAAAGTGCTATTTTAGAAATCACGTAAAATAAACTCTTTCTTTTTCTTAGTAATCCTTTATATAAAATGTCCCACTACTTAAAAACACAAGATACAAAATAAGGTGCATAGAATTGGACGCTGTCACTTCCTAAATGTAAAACTTATAACTGTTACATAATAGCCCAATAACTTTTACGTGTCTTTCTAGGATGTTCTAGAACCTTCACTTTCCACAACTTTCTTCATTTTACAGCTTAAGACCAAAACAGCTTTCCTTATGTTATATTTTAAGTTTACATCGAAAGTTATACGTTTTTACTTTTACTATTTCAACGTTTTACAAGTTGAAATATTTCGTGCATGATATTGTTATTTTCTTAGGTTATCTTCGTTATCTTAATATTTGGGTAAATAGGTTTTAGGTTTATTTGCTTTAAAAGGGGGGTTCACGTAAGTTTAAATCACAAAAAACCATTTCCTTTAATTCTTGTAAATGTTTAATTATTTTTATCTTATTTTGCAACTCGTCTTGTGACAATAGCTTTAACCAACAACTGTTTCGTTTATAGTTTCTTAAAAACTTTTATATTTCGTTCTCTAACAAGAGACCATCGAGAACAAACAAACACCAAACATGCTTTTATGGCATAAGTTTTGCGGCTGCGAAGTATTAACATTTGGGCGCTTTGAGGAACGTAGAAAACTGTTTTCGGAAGCTTTTCAGATAAAATAGCTTTAAACCGACAACTGCTTCGCTTAAACTGAGGATTATTACTATTGAAAACCCTTTAGGACAGGAAAATTGACAATTGCCCAAAGAGATGGACCGACAGTCTTAAATTGAAAACAATTATTCGCCATCATCTTACTGAAGTGATGCTTGTGCAAATTAGATGCCGCTGACTTACGACCGTGCTTTAACCTACTGTTATGATTATGAATCAACAAACACAAAATAATGTTAATATGTTGATATTAAATCAAAATAATGTTAATACGTTAATACTTAAATGAATTCGCGTTACACTTCGTACATCGTGGGTGCCGACCACGGAAGTTACGCTGAGCACAGGGCAAAATATTTAAGACTACATCTGTCTCAAATCTGAGCGCGTTTTCTAATAATTTTTTAACGTAAACGTCAACATAAGATAAAAGGTAAATGACCCATTTTTAATGACATAAATTAATTTCAAAAAGTTATTTCTTTGACCGTAATGCTCAAAATCATGTACCTCAAATCCTTTAAAAACTTCACCTACTCGGTTGCGTTTCAGAACAGGACAAGCTCTCTGCCTTGAAAAAAAACAAAGGGGAAGTCCTCGAAGGCAAATTTTTCGTCTTCCACCAAAAAAACAACTGAGTATTCAGTTGAACTTTTTCTTTCCATTTATAGATATAAGATATTTATTCTCAAGGTTAAAACTTCACTACTGTTGAACAATCGTTTGCCCAAAAGGAAAGCGCGATTTCCCGCCAAGAACATGAGATGGCATTCTCCTTCTCCCGTTGGGTTGCCTTGGGACTCCCCTCCCCCTCCCCCTCCTGTTCGCTCGTCTGTACGAACGTACGGGCGGGCGTAATCTGACGTCAGAATCAAAATTTCTCGCGTCGATAGGTTACTAGATTTCCTTACCCATGGTGATCTGCTGGCGTGCTTTGCGCGCGCGGGAGCTCCGCTACTAACAAATTGAGTTACCACCCTGTGTACTAGGCGAAAGAACACTGACTCAAACTCTTAGTCGGGGGAAGAAAGTCGGACAGTATGCTACTCTGCGGACATCTCGACAAATTCGATTCAGCTAAGAATCTCGTGATATACTCCAAGCAGAACAAATGATTTATACATATGCTCTCTGTGCTGATCTTCATCGCTCTGAAGTTTTATATAATTATTTGAACAGACTATTTTGTTTAACAATATTCATGTTATTTTTTATCGGTAACTATAAATGCTATCAACTAATATATTAATGTCAACAGTCATCTTGGTTCCATCTAGTGAAAGCACAACAAAACTTATCCGGATTAGTTGGACAAACAACCGGTGATGATTTCTACCGCTGTTTGCTTAACATTGGCTAGCTAGACTCGAAACGTGGACTTACATAAGCCGACACCATGTAGGTATCAGTATGTGTCGTTTTTCAGCCATTTTGTTTTAAGTAGGGTTTAGATTTTTTATCTTTTGGCTTGAAAAGGGGGAATGATTCTCGGTCCTAGGTCTAGAATAAACTAAGGTATGACAAATCATACATGTGGCCTCAAATAGGGTTCGGTTTTCGAATCTGCGAGAGTACATCCCGGTTCATCCTCTCTAGTCGAATGGGACTTTATCAGCAGGGTAGAATTACAGAATATTTTGCAAGAGTGATATAACCCCTCCTATTTGTAATTCTTTCACAGGGAGTGAAGGGCGAGAATATGACCACCAAAACATTTCTGACTATCAACAGTCCGGGATCGTTATCAATTTTGATAACCATGTTACGTCACAACATGGCGGCCATTTCAGAAATCGCGGATTTTCGTACTCCGTCCGCTTTATTCGTTATTTGTTCGGTAATACTCGGGCTATCTACCCATAGTTCTATTCGAGAAAGCCAGGGACGGAATGAACTCCACTTGTGCCAAAGATGGCGGATGAAGGCAAACGGTGAAGGAGAAATTTTACTCGCAAAGAGAAAGAACACTTCAAATTCTGCGTCCAAATCAGGTATGTTTTTCCACTTTGCCGTTAAATTTGAGTTGTTTAAAGAATTTTGTAGCATCCACAAAAATTATGTCGTATTCTTTAACCTTATTCCTTTCGATGTATGGTTAGTTTATCGTTGTGCATGATTTACTAAAAAAGTGCACTGGGGTATTTTGATTTCTAGTCCGATTGCATCACTAACCGCCATTTTGTATTCTATTGACTGAGTCACTTGATCCTTCGTGTCTAAGATGCTTCGTTTTAGATTTTTGTGGTAATCACCAGACGTTGTTACGCAGATGCTTTTGAATTTCTGTGACAAACTTTTATACTTTTCTTACGGCTTTAAATTGGGGTTAGAGGACCTGCACGACTCCTAGTTTGATATCTTTGTAAGCTGCGTCTGATATATCTCGGTCTTTCGACCAATTTTGCTTCTGGTACCTTTGTAGTGGGTTTAGTTTGGAGAATGTTTTTAAAAATGATGACATAATTGAGCCGTTTATAACTTTAGGCGTCGCATTTTTAAGACTTTGATCTCAAGGTCATATCTGATCTTTTTCTGATATCTTGTGGCTTAACGCCAGTGTGTTATTCTTAGATAAATTTGACCAAATCTGATCGTCTGTTAAGCGACTAAGTGTGGTTTTAATGCTGCTTTTGCAGCGACTTCAAAATACACGGCCACTTATCTACAATGCTTTGAAGAACGAGCCATATGAAAACAAAAGAAACAATTGTTATTCAGTGACATGCAAATAGGTGCCCGGGTATTCTAAAGTTTAGCCAAATCGGTGACAATAAACGATCTGAAATATTATCTGTTGCAGGATGTTGTGTTTCATATCACGGAGTGTGATCTATAGACCTTTTTCGTCAAGAAATTGAAGTTGTAGCTTCTTTAGAGCTTAGCAGTTATATCTTTTGTTCTAAACAAACTTCGCACATGCAAATTAAGTCTTAAATACATGAACAATTGCAGCCTCAATCGCCTCCCGTGCAAGAGAGAACACTTCAATATATAAGCTGTATCGTCGTTTGTGAAAGCAACATTTATTCATGGTGATTATTTTGTTTTTTACTACAGATTGATGAACGTTCACCTTCCCCTGTCATGAACATGACAAAGAAAAAGAAGCAAGAACAGAGCGAACACTGTGAAAATAAAATGTAATCAAATGAATGAATAAATGCCTTGTAATAAAATAATCGTTGTCTTCCTTCACTTGTCATTTCACTCAGAACAGTCGTTGCTTGAGAAAATTTGATGTCGTATCCTGCGAGCAAAGTCTCCTTTAATCTTCCTCCGATTTTTCTAGATCAAGGGTGACTCTACTCGCAGGATACCAAGCTGGGTCGATGAAGTATTCGAAATTCATGTCACAGCTAGACTGGCGATGGCGATGGCGAATGTGGGGTGGGCGAAATTCACACGCGCGCGCGCGTCACAGCTTTTGTAAATAACTTCTGGACAATAACACTATTCCCAAGTAATTTTCTTTCCATATTCCTGTGATACAAACATTAAATTCACTCGAAGAAAGTGCAATGTAACCACTTCTTAGCCTTTCCGAAATCGTCTCGCGTTCGTCCGCCATATTGAATTCATGGCCGATGCCTCGCAATAGCGTCACGTGCACAAAAATTTGAGCGGCGATTGGCTAATGGTTTGTTTTGCTCCGAGTTATCAAAATTGATAACGATCCCGGACTGATCAACACTATGCACGGGAAAGATCAGGAGCCAGCCCTTTCCTTCACCAGCCACACGCGCAAAGACCGACCACGCCCTTTGGTCCACCAGCTTGGATTTGTGGGGACTCGCCTTATCAGGGAAAGCCATTTCTTCCTTATCTTCCTAAAAGTCAGGCTGTTACACCTCATTATTACCTTTAACGTAATTTTCTCGTCACTCATTTCAAAATAGGAATGGCTTATCAAGAAAATTTTGTTATTAATAACGATATTATTTAATGATGCTCGAAAGTAGATCAAATGCGATGCTTCTCTGACACTTCGTTACTTGCTACTGTTTAAGAGAAAAGTAATGTTTGTTGGTTTTTGTTATACTTGTTACAGTAAGTGGAGTTCTTTCTTCAATTTCCACGAAAGACCGTTTTTGCCTTGTTTTGTTCTGTTTATTTGCCATGACATGTCACAATATTCAAATCGCTGAAACCTTTTTGCGACATTCTTTCGAGATGTTTGAAGGGGTGTCCAGTATATCGCGATCCCTAAATTTGGATAATTTGTTGGAACTTTCCTCTAATCAAATAAGCGACTTTTCTCTTTCCGCGACATCTAAGGTTCGCTTAACGTGAAAACAGCATGCTACAAGGAACACAAATTGATTAAAGTCAACCTGTGAGTAATCTCACAACACCCAAAGCAGAGTTTTTTTTAAACGCACGTTCGTAAAGCGATCGACTGAATACGTCTCAACAAGCCGCGAGAAAAACGCAACGATTACAAAACACAAAGAAAGCAGGCAAGAAAAGCATTGGTAGCCAGTTGCAGGGTAACTTCATGACGTCTTAAGTACCTCCTTCCGAAAACAGGAATGCAATAAGTCAGTATTAAATGAGTTTTGTTACAGAAACATCCTACACAAACAAATGTAGTCAAAGCTGTTCATCGACACAGGGACATTATTTTGCCCAAAGATTAACTGAGTTGCCGGTTAGCGGTTGACATTACTACGTTGACATTATAGTGAACAATTCAATAAATCATAGAGCGTTTGTGCTTTTGTTGTACTTTGTCCATAGCTCAAGTTTCCTGAAAAGCGCCTTTATCGACCATGCAGACTCCTTGCGGTCACTTTCTTTCCAGAAAATTAGCTCGGGTTTTGCGAACTTACCCATGTTGTATATACCACTTCAAACGGTGTGATTTTTGAGCCGCAATGATCTGAAACGAAGTACAGATATTTGCCTTTTCGGTCTGAGTAACAAAAAACTGCATTAGGGTTAGGATTTCAAGCACTAAACCGCATAATACCTGTATATAATGTATACCTATATAAAAAAAAAAGAAACACATCCTTCTTTTCGGAACTTTGTTGTAGAATGTTTTCAAAGAACTATTCTGATAGTAGAGACTTTGGGAGTAAAAATAATCAATTACATTACAATGACTCATCCCCTGAAAGAACATGCGATAAGAGGTATTAGCCTTTCCAGGTTTGAGAAAGTATGGTTTAAAACTCACCCAGTGGCAAGGTTTCCAAAATCCCATACAAACCAGAACACAAACGACTCCATTTTGAACTAAAGCGTGCCCCCACCCCCGAAACCATAACTCTGTAAATTATCTGATTTTTAGGAGCAATTTATTCATTTTCTGTTCAACAGATTAGTTCCAAACTTGCAGGAATACAATTTTTGAATTGTTTTTACGGATGAAGGACATAAATTTAATAAAGCAAATTATAGTACATTTCGTTCAAATTCCTCTTCTTGTTTCGTAAGTGGTCATAAGACCTGAAGAGACCAGATGTCTATCGATCGAGCTGTTTTGTAGGTCTTCTATTTAGCCCCCAAGAGGAAAAACGGATCATTACTGAGTTAAACTTGCAGTTTCCAATATAACTTCAGTTCAAATGTCAAGAAATTATCTTGCGTGACGTCAGTCATTCCAGGAAGTGGTAAAGCACGGAACCCGAAGAAAAAGATACCTTTGATTGATCCCTTCCAGAGAAAGAACGAGATCGTTTATACGTCCTTAGTAATTTGCAACATCACAAATATTACTAAGCTTTGCTTTCACTACAAACTTTGTGTTGCTCGTTTTGCGTCAAACACCAGACTCCGCAATACAGCTTAGACAAAAGTCACTCCGCCATTCAAAATTACGAAGCCAAATTCTACTTCATTAAGGGATAATACTTCATATTTTTTTAAAGATAAAAGCAGATTTAGTGCTAATTTAAACAAAAAGGGAATTCCGGCTGTATGAGACACACCCTTTCCAGTGTCTATGTGTGCGGTCAGTTTTATAAGAATAAGTTAAGTTGTACGTCTTTAATACAAACTTGATCACATTTGTGAGATAAATTTAACTTGCCTATACGAATAGCTGTTATTACAGTTATCAGCGGTTCTGACATACAAACGACGTTAGTGCGTCATTCTTCCTTGTATATCGCATGACATTCACTCACTAGCCTCGTTTGCGTGCCTTTTTAAACAAAAGGAAATTGGACTGCAGGCTCAACCCTAATAACAGCTATTCACTGTCCTGAGTTAAGCTGCATGGTTTTATTGACGATAGTCAAGGGAATGAACAAGATAATACGCACACTGTGATCGGCTGAGTCCTCCTCGGAGAACCATATTTCCATATAGCACGTTATATCTCAGCATTTGCTATTAAAAGGTAAATAATTTGACTTGGGAAATGCAAATGAAGCCACACAAAAATTGCACAGACGAAAAACGGCGGTCATAACTCTCGTCCCCAGATCTCCAACGGTGAAGTTGAGTACAAACAGGTGACATCTGAAGGCGAATTTACAACGGGGTAGCACACTACGGGCCATTATGACTACGATGTCGTATTATTCACAACTAAAAGAATGCTTCAGTTTGTTGTTTTGATTCATGCAGGCTAGAGAAATAATCGTTCTTTGTAACTGTACAAGTAACTTTATAAACTTAGATCTCTTCATCTCAGTTGTGAAATGCTTGTGGGGTTTTCACAATACATGAATTATTTCATCTCTACTGTGCATTATAAAACACAACTATTGTAATCACTGAAACCTGTTTCAGACTCGCTAAAATCATAAGAAACAACCTGCTTGAAAAGTTATGATTTAAGAAAAACATTTTTGGATCCTGTTACCAAGAAAACCGCAGGAGAAGTGACCAAGGAGAAGGGAAATCCCCCGGCGGCCAGTGAAATAAAGAGAAGCGCGAGCAGTCTACAACTTTTGCATACCTGTCTTGTATTTACTAGCTTGCGTTACAGGCATATAAAGGGGACATAATAGGAAAGTTAAGGAAGAGAACAGAGCGCAAACGTTGGGAAGGAGGAGAGAGTCCCCCCCCCCCCCCATTTCCTCACGAACGCGCTTGGCATTAAAATTCCCCTTTTCCTACCCTTACTTTGCCTGCCAAGCCAACGTTTTTCTTTTTCATGATTCCTCGTATTTATTATGCAGATTCGATTTTTGCCAACAACCTGACGACCATAAACAGGTTTAGCCGGGATAAAACAAGACAATTCAGACATACCTCAAACGAAGGACGTCTTCCGTCTTCTCTACTTTTCCATTGTGGTAGCCCTCTTTGTTTTTCTTCTTTGCTCACAATGCCCAGTGCTTTGGACCAGGACCATGTGGTCTGTACTGTGACTAATCTGGACGAGAATGATTTTTCTCTTCACACGTTTTCGGCCACAAAGTCATCAGTAAAGTTTTTATTTTCTCCCTCCTTGACAGTTCAAAGTACAGCTACCACAAACTGCGCCAGTTCGCGACCAAATACGTGGCTGTTCTACTGTCTTTCAGTCGGTACATTTCCGTTCTTTGTTTCTATGGCTTTCTTTTAACATGACCGACACTTGCAACTGCTTTCTTCGAGACAAGAAAGGACACTTTACTCTAAGAGTGCTGCTGCTCTCCTTTCAGGCACGCCTCTAGTTGGATCAACAATGAACATTCAGTAAATAGATGTATGAGAGTTGCATGAGTTTGAACCAGCTGTGTGTCCGATTACGTAATGATAGGACAGCCGCTGTACAGACGACTGCGAGGTTTAGTCCTGCAAAGCTTGCCTTATTTTATCCACCGACGGTGTAGTGCTATTTATTAAGGGTAGGAGAAGGGCGTCTTTCCCGTCAGAAAGATGGTAGAGGGCGTGGACAGGAATGAGTTCAGAAATCAACTCCCATGATAAGTAGTTTAGCGTTGACAAGCTCTTAAATTTTCGCCGTTTTGTCTACTCGCTTCATGGGAGTAAGCGTAAAGTGGTGGTAACTTCAACTGCTGCGTTTGCTCGCTCGAAGTTTTTTTTGCCCACAAAAGTCAAACATGGCGTTACTTTATGGAAATTTGGCTCTGTCTTTGCTGTTGTACCGAAAACTGTTGCAGCCCAATCGCTTACACAGTCTTTTCACGATCCAATCTTCAGTTCCCAGGCTCTTCTTTCTGTATTCATAATGGCGGCGACAGAAGACCCAGGACCCGGTTGTTTAAAGCAGGGTTAAGCTAACCCAGGATTAGCGTCAATTTCTAATTCTTCTAATCCATAACGACTTGGATTCCAGTCAATTATTTTCACTTAACAATTTGACTTTGACTGCTTTCAAATTGTCCCGTAAAATTAGCAGCGGAAATGCTTTTAAGCAAGAGAATCAGAAACTTTGGACAACCTGATTTAACCCAGGGTTAGCGCTAATCGACTTTCGAACAACCTGGCCCTGGAAAATAGCAGTCACTTGTTTCCAAAAGAATTGGAGTTTTTTATTATTTCAAAATGGCGCAGCACCGCAATCCCTGGCACAAACGTTGAAACAGTTTTTAGAGTTGGCTCCCCCTTCCTCTCCGATTAACTTTGCATAGGTGAGCGACGTGTTTCAAAAAATTGTGAGCTGCAACTGGGATTACCGCCACTGGTTGTTTTTGAGGACACGTGATCCACTGGTTCGAAACGCACCGCGCAAATCTCATATTTTCTATTAGTTACACGTTCCAAATTGGTTGTGAAGAGTACAACTTAATCGCTTTTCGACTGATTTCCGTAGGAAAATTCTTTGCAAGTTGTGGTTTTTACAATTATGTTCACATTCATAGGTTGTTCGTTCAAATCTGTCTTTAAAAATAATGTACAGATTTAGCCAACCCTAAAATCAGCCCCGGCGGGTGGGTACTCCCTTATATACACTGTATAGGTATGTGCCGCCAATAGGGTAGGGGTTTTGAGGTGCTCAGTCCTTAAATAGGGCATCTTTTTTGGTATTTTTTGGTATTGTGATCCTTAGATGCTCCTTAGATAGGGTCACTAAACTGCAGTATCCACCTAAACGCGGAAAACGAAAAAGATATGGTCTGTTAAAACTGTACTACACGCCCGGATACACGTTATAGAGTTTAAGAGCCATTTTCTGAGAATATCGAGAATCGAAAGACACTCACAAAAAATCGATTTTTTTTTTATTTTGCCAAAACATCCCTTTGGGTAAGCTAATTCAAGAAAAAATAATCCAAAGTTCCAACGGGTTATTTAACGAACGAAAATTTAAAAAGTTCGAAAAATGCATAAAATGGCGGTTTTAGGGTCTCTAAAGGGCTCAAATTCTCACTCAACTTTAGGAAGCCGGTGAGAGCGTAAAAAAGATTCTTTTAAAACGAAACAAACCACGAACATTATTTAACCTTTCTACTTTAAAACTGTGTAATAAATTTGCCAATGTTTGGTTTCGAACATTTTCAAGCGGCGTTTTCATCGAGCCGCTCTTAACCTTGTTTCTCACAAGGTAAAATGAAGGCCAACTTCGGCCGCTTAAAACGGCATCTGGTATGTATCGTTCAATGATTACGACTGCACAGAAAGAAAGCTCTGTCATTGTACTTTTCACCAGGAAAGGTACAGCTCTGGGAATCAAATACTTCCCCGTCAGTAAATTTTTACTGTTTAGTGATCTGAGCGGGTAGAATTATATGCAAATTACAGATTTAATTCCTGGAATACCGCTAACAATTACAAAGGTCGTTTAAGATAGGCTCACCATTAGTTACACATGCACGCACTATGTTTTTCCTGATCTCTGAAAGAAAGTTCTGCTTTCTTGAGTCTTGCTGAGTCTTGTTATTTTAAAACAAAGCAGATTTGTAACGGCATTTCAACAAGACAGGAATCCACTCATTCAACTTAACCAAGATAACATCGAAAACACAGAGAAACGATGTACTATGCCCCCTACCTTGCCAACCGAAAACGCAACAATACAACAGAAAAACATTCCAAACTGTAAACAAACGAATTTTCATTTTCCTGATTGAGATTGAGAGGAATAAACTCATCGCCTAAAGGAATACGCGGAAAGACAGGTGACCTCTGCACTGACCCGCACGTGTCACACCACACTAACAGAGAGAGTCACGTACTCGATTTTTGTTTTGTGATTTGAGATAAAAACTTGGTGGAAAGTTAAAAAGAAAAAAAACCTTGCAACAGATAGCTAGTAATTTGTTGGATTACATGTTAGCACAAGCTCCACAAAGGAGTTTTTACGGCGCGGTAATTTCGCAATGTACGTGCTGTTGTAATTTTACTACTAATTTAATTACAGCTCATGAAATAAAATAAATATTGCAGTGAGTTACATTCACAGTGTTTAAGTACTGATATATGGCGTCGTGTAGTTTTTCCACTCTTCTGGAGAGGGTTGCTGTCTGTGGATTAAGCAGTTGTTACCCAGGCCACGTTGAAGTTGTAAAAGAATGCACGAGACACATCTCGCGGCATCTTCAATTGCACGGACTAAGTGCAGATAAAGCGGTTGACAGTGAATTCAAGTTGTTGTTAACCCGAGCAGGTAATGTTATTGCATTTTGTTCTAGAATTACTGTGTTCCACTCGGCACTCGGCGTCCCTTAATCTAAGGTTCTGCAGAGTCGCGCCACTCCCGTGCCCACGCGGATGGGGGTGGCAGGGATGGCGCAGTGGTAAGAGCACTCGCCTTCCACCAATGTGGCCCGGGTTCGATTCCCGGTCCCGGTGTCATATGTGGGTTGAGTTTGTTGTTCGTTTTCGTCCTTGCTCCGAGGGTTTTCCTCCCTCCATAAAAACCAACATTTCCAAATTCCAATTCGACCTGGACGTAGGGCCATAAGAGAGACTACAGTTTGACTGTAATTATGCACCCTACTGAAATAAAGTGTATTTATTTATTGTATTTATTTTTATTTTGACCAATGTTTGGGTGTAGGGGTGACGCTGCGGGTTTGACACCCTGGCCCTGTTTAGGACAGAAAAACGAAATGGAATGTCGATCGTACTGACCATACCCGGTTGGGGAAGACGGGCATAAAAATTATATACCATGCTTAGGGACAGAGACCAACAACCGTATCCTGTCTAGCGGCAAACCCGAGTATAGTCCACATAAGGGAGTAACCCTCCCTTCCGGGCGGGGGGAAGGGGTGGTGGTGCCGTGTTTAGCATGACGATAGCACGATGTAATTTCAGACGCCGAAAATTACACTTCAATGCAATCTTCCTTGGTAGCAGTTCGAGCGAGCGAGATGCAGAAGCCACGCAGGCCCATGCGAGAACTCGCCCATATAATACCTTTTCTCGCTTTGCCATTTTAGCTAGCCCGTTTTTGGTTTTGGCGTCATGGGGTTGAAAGCTTAGACTCTTCTACTGAAAAAATGCCTAAATAACCAGAAATCAAAGATAAGTATACTTTGAACCCTAGGCTTCCAACCTCATGACGCAAAAACCAAATAGCAAAGCGAGAAAGGGTATCGTGTGGGTATCGTGTGGGCGAGCCGCGTGGCTTCCGCGTCTCGCTCGCTCAAACTGCTGCCAAGGAAGATTACATCAGGGGACGTTCAATAATCACATCGTGCTATCGTCGAAGAATATTGTGCTACAGTTGAGCGAGTTAAGGCTAAGCACAACAATAACATTACCTGCTCGGGCTAACAACACTTGAATTCACTGTCAACCGCTTTATCTGCACTTAGTCCGTGCAATTGAAGATGCCGCGACATGTGTCTTGTGCATTCTTTTAGGGAAACAACTTCAACGTGGCCTGGGTAACAACTGCTTAATCCACAAGCAGTAACCCTCTCTAGAAGAGTGGAAAAACTACACGACGCCATATATCAGTACTTACACACTGTGAATGTAACTTACTGCAATAGTTCTTTTATTTCATGAGCTGTAATTAAATTAGTAGTAAAATTACAACAGCACGTACATTGCGAAATTGCCGCGCCGTAAAAACTCCTTTGTGGAGCTTGTGCTAACATGTAATCCAACAAAGTACTAGCTATCTGTTGCAAGTTTTTATTTCTTTTTAACTTTCCACCAAGTTTTTATCTCAAATCACACAACAAAAATTGAATACGTGACTCTCTCTGTTAGTGTGGTGTGACACGTGCGGGTCAGTGCAGAGGTCACCTGTCTTTCCGCGTATTCCTCTGGGCGATGAGTTGTTTTTAAATATCTTCGCTCAATCAGGAAACTGAAAATTCGTTTGTTTACAGTTTGGAATGTTTTTCTGTTGTATTGTTGCGTTTTCGGTTGGCAAGGTAGGGAGCATAGTACGTCGTTTCTCTGTGTTTTCGATGTTATCTTGGTTAAGTTGAATGAGTGGATTCCTGTCTTGTTGAAATGCCGTTACAAATCTGCTTTGTTTTAAAATAACAAGACTCAGCAAGACTCAAGAAAGCAGAACTTTCTTTCAAAGATCAGGAAAAACATAGTGCGTGCATGTGTAACTAATGGTGAGCCTATCTTAAACGACCTTTGTAATTGTTAGCGGTATTCCAGCAATTAAATCTGTAATTTGCATATAATTCTACCCGCTCAGATCACTAAACAGTAAAAATTTACTGACGGAGAAGTATTTGATTCCCAGAGCTGTAACTTTCCTGGTGAAAAGTACAATGACAGAGCTTTCTTTCTGTGTAGTCTTAATCATTGAACGATACATACCAGATGGCGTTTTAAGCGGCCGAAGTTGGCCTTCATTTTCTTTTGTGAGAAACAAGGTTAAGAGCGGCTCGATAAAAACGCCGCTTGAAAATGTTCGAAACCAGACATTGGCAAATTTATTACACAGTTTTAAAGTAGAAAGGTTAAATAATGTTCGTGGTTTGTTTCGTTTTAAAAGAATCTTTTTTACGCTCTCACCGGCTTCCTAAAGTTGAGTGAGAATTTGAGCCCTTTAGAGACCCTAAAACCGCCATTTTATGCATTTTTCGAACTTTTTAAATTTTCGTTCGTTAAATAACTCGTTGGAACTTTGGATTATTTTTTCTTGAATTAGCTTACCCAAAGGGATGTTTTGGCAAAATAAAAAAACATTCGATTTTTTGTGAGTGTCTTTCGATTCTCGATATTCTCAGAAAATGGCTCTTAACAAAGTGATTTGAAAAGGCCGTTTATCTATCAGTTACACAACTACGAGTTATCTTGTTTCCCTTGAATAGGGTGCCATTTCTTGGTTTTGGGCCTTTAAAAGGGTATCAATTCTCGATTTTCTACCCTAAAATAGGGTCAGAATTTGAGAACCTTGGCGGCACACACCTATCCTAAATTGACGGGAGTGCCCCCCCCCCCCCCCCCCGGGACATCAGCTAAGAGCGGAGCTCCCAAGGAATAAGCTGGTGTTCGTTTCCCAGTCAAAAATGCTCCTGAAATTGTTCGGTCCCAAATATATTTCGGGGCTCTTTTGGCTCGCTCTCTTTCAAAAAGTGTTTCTCAAAAGCCCGAAAGTGTTCCGAATCACCTTCCAATATTTTGGGGATCTGTTCTGTGAATACGAGCTCGAAAGGCCATTCTAGAACACAACCTTATTATTTTTTGGGCATCAAACTGAACACGTATTTTACTCACGAGCTGTCTTGCTTGGTTTTTGCAATGTTTCCACATCCTGTCATTAACTGTCCAGGCTTGTCGAATCTCCTCGGATTATTGGCTGTTCGCTTGAATGAACTTGAAACGTCGCTCATTTACAACAACAAAATAAAACTTATTCTGAAGTAAATGAGGATCTTTTTGGGTTTCATCCAGTTCAGATGTTAACAAATAACACAAACTGCCACTAAGACTCAAGTCAAAAATTTATACTGGCATTTCAATGGGAAAAAGTACCCTAAAGAATGGTTTTGGGGAGCTTCCAATATCTTGTAAGTTTAGCGGCTGCGAAGTCATGACGTAATTCGGGCGTTTTGAGGAACACACAGAACTGTTTTCGGAAGCTTAGCGGATAAAATAGCTTTTAGCTTAAGCCGAAAACTGCTTCGCTTACAATTCCTTGAATTATTTTAAATTCGCTCTCTAACTAGAGACCATCGAGATTGAAAACGAGACAAACCAAAAAATGCTGAAAATTAAGACATAAGTTTTGCGGCCGTGCAGCGTATAGATTAGGGCACTTTGAGAAAATGAAATGCGCAGAACTGTTGTCGGAAGGTTTTCGGATAAAATAACTTTAACCAATAACTGTTTCGTTTATAGTTTCTTAAAAACTTTTATATTTCGTTCTCTAACAAGAGACCATCGAGAACAAACAAACACCAAAGTTGCTTTTATGGCATAGGTTTTGCGGCTGCGAAGTATTATCATTTGGGCGCTTTGAGGAACGCAGAAAACTGTTTTCGGAAGCTTTTCGGATAAAATAGCTTTAAACCGACAACTGCTTCGCTTAAACTGAGGATTATTACTATTGAAAACTTTTAGGACAGGAAAACCGACAACTGCCCGAAGAGATGGACCGACAGTCTTAAATTGAAAACGATTGTTCGCCGTCATTTTACTGAAGTGATGCTTTTGCAAATTAGATGCCATTAACTTTTTTAAATAAAAAGGTCTTAAGGAGTTTATTAAAGGTTACAATTGAGTTGGCATGGCGTATCTCCGTGGGAAGCTCATTCCGTAACGTGGGTGCTGCCAGTGCGAATGAGCGGTCCCCCAACGTCGCTGAGCTCTTAATCGTTGGTCGCTGAAGGAAAAGCTCCCCATCAGATCTTAAGTTGTCGCGAGACAAAGGTTTGACAGTAATGAGTTCTGTGATGCAATTAGGTGCGAGGCCATGGAGAGCTTTACACGTGATTAGCAGGATCTTGAAGTTAATCCTATATTTAATCGGAAGCCAGTGCAACTCAAAAAGGATAGGAGAAACGTGGTCAAAGCGAGAGATATTACATATGAGTCTGGCAGCTGCGTTTTGGACTCGCTGAAGTTTATTTAGTTGGGTGGCTGGTAGACCATATAGGAGGCTGTTGCAGTAATCTAGACGGTTCGTTACGAAAGCATTAACTAATATCTGGACAGTTTCATGATTGAGAAATTTCCTAATACGCCTGATGTTGAACAAGTGAAAGAACGCGGCCTGGCAGCATTTAGTGACATGCGTGTTTAGGTTCATCTGTGCGTCGAACCAGCTGCCCAAGTTCTTGGCTTGGCTCAATGAGGTCACTTGAGTATTGCCGACACGGAGGGTATTGAAGGTGACTTTCTTAAGCTGCTGCCTAGTACCGATGATAATGAACTCCGTTTTGTCATCATTTAGCTTAAGTTTGTCAGCGAGCATCCATCGCTTGATGTCATCAATAGTTTTCCAAGGTTGTTAACGCTTTGGATTGCTCAGCACTTGAGTGTGGTTTGAAAGAGATGTAGAGTTGAGTGTCGTCTGCATAGGCATGTACGTCTGGCAGATGATGTTCCAGTACGCTAAATAGTTTGCTTGCATAGATGACAAACAATAGAGGATCAAGGCACGACCCTTGTGGCACACCGTACTGCAAATCAAAAAGCTTGGATGTTGCGCCATTTACGGAAATAAACTGAGAGAGGTTATTGAGGTAGGATGAGAACCATGACAGCACAGGTCCTGGTATTCCAAAACTAGAGTGTAGTCGATCGAGCAAGATACTGTGATCTACAGTATCAAAAGCAGCACTCAGATCTAGTATCACAAGTAAGGTGACATGCTTCTTGTTCACATTCATAACAATATCATGCTTCACACGTGGGAGAGCTGTCTCTGTACTGTGGAATTCATGACAGGCGGACTGTGCTTTAGGGTACAGGTTGTGGACTGTCCGATTGTGCATTTGGTTGAAGACGACTCTCTCGGTGAGTTTCGAAGTGAAAGACAGGTTACGACCGTGCTTTAACCTACTGTTATGATTATGAATCAACAAACACAAAATAATGTTAATACATTGATATTAAATCAAAATAATGTTAATACGTTAATACTTAAATGAATTCGCGTTACACTTCGTGCATCGTGGGTGCCGACCACGGAAGTTACACTGAGCACATGGCAAAATATTTAAGACTACATCTGTCTCAAATCTGAGCGCGTTTTCTAATAATTTTTTAATGTAAACGTCAACATAAGATAAAAGGTAAATGACCCATTTTTAATGACAAATTAATTTGAAAAAGTTATTTCTTTGACCGTAATGCTCAAAATCATGTACCTCAGACCCTTTAAAAACTTCACCTACTCGGTTGCGTTTCAGAACAGGACAAGCTCTTTGCATTGAAAAAAACAAAGAGGAAATCCTCGAAGGCAAATTTTTCGTCTTCCACCAAAAAAACAACTGAGTATTCAGTTGAACTTTTTCTTTTTTCATTTAAAGATATAAGATATTTATTCTCAAGGTTAAAACTTCACTACTGTCGAACAATCGTTTGCCCAAAAGCAAGGCGCGATTTCTCGCCAAGAACAAGAGATGGCATTCTCCTCCTCCCGTTGGGTTGCCTTGGGACTCCCCTCCCCCTCCTGTTCTCTCGTCTGTACGAACGTACCGGCGGGCGTAATCTGACGTCAGAATCAAAATTTCTCGCGTCTATAGGTTACTAGATTTCCTTACCCGTGGTGATCTGCTGGCGTGCTTCGCGCGCGCGGGAGCTCCGCTACTAACAAATTGAGTTACCACCCTGTGTACTAGGCGAAAGAACACTGACTCAAACTCTTAGTCGGGGGAAGAAAGTCGGAGAGTATGCTACTCTGCAGACATCTCTAAAATTCGGGGGAAAAAAAACAGCCTTTGGCTAGGAAAAGGAGAGGAAGAGACTGAGGTAACAAAACAAAAAGGATGGCGAGGGTAAGGGCCTCTATGGCGGGGAGGGTCAACTCTTTAAGGTACCCGTAGCTAAGCCTTTGCTCGCTCTCGGAATTACTTGTTATTATAAACCAACAGAGTTGCTTGCGAAGGAAGCTAGTCGGGAAGTAGAATGTACCCTCTCCAAATAGCTTGTGTAGAAGGCATAGTGGGAGGGGCGATGGAGGATGAGGGGTTCAAAGGAGGAAAAAAAAAACAGAGGAAAAGAAAAGGATGGGGATGGGGCCTCTTTTTTCCTTCGTGTTTTCTCCCCATCCCTCCCCCGCCTGCCACGCAAGTGATCAGCCTGAAAGTCAACTATAAGGAATGAAGTCACGTCATATCGCTTACTAGCAAACCCCTGTGAATCGAAAACCGTTGGTTCAATCAGTGCTCGGAGGTGGATTTTAAATAATTTCAAGGGTATCTAACGAGAACTAACGAAAGCTATCTAACGAGAACTTGCGCCGAAACCGAAAGGAAAACTCATTTCACAGAAAAGAATGAAACGAAATAAATAATAACTTACAATAACAGTTTTTCACGTTAAGCCTGGGCTTGGTTGTTTGAAAGCCGATTAACGTTAATCAGGGATTAAACATATTTACGATTTTTGTCTCTGTTGCTTAAAAGGCATTTTCTCTGCTAATTTTACGTTAAGCTTTAAAGTAAGCCAAGCCAAAGTGAACAACAAAAACGATGAAAAGATATTATCATCGATAAGTTAAAAACCCGGATATGCGATGCAACATAGCGCGCAACAAACTCTCAGAGTGGTCCCATCCCTGATACTAATCTATTATTCTAATACGAATTTGTTGCGCGAAAGTAAATGGTACAAGTGGTAAACAAGGGGTGGAAGCAAGTTAAGGGCAGTGCCTCCTAATACAGATGTATTTTTGCAAAGGTTGTGACTATGGGGAAAAAGTAGATCTTAGCAAGGGTTATTGGAATCCGAAAAGAAAAATGTGGGTAACCACGCATTTTTCAGAGATAATTAATCAACCATAATTCTAAAAAAGCCTTAAAATACAAAGAATGTATGGCAATTTCTTTCCAAATTTAAGCTTAATTATCTGTGATAAATGCGTGGTTACCCCCAATTTTCTTTTTGGATTCTGATAGCCCTTGCTAAGAAATGCTTTTTCCACATAATCTTAAACCGCGCAAAAATATTGTTGTATGAAACCCTAATATCCCAATATGCGCAGAACGTATGCGCAGTAACAAAAGGAGGCACCGTCCTTAAGATATTGAAGTTGCAAAGAATATTGCGTGCAATGTAAGACCGTGTGTTAATTCCTTGAGAGAAAAAGGCTTAGACACATGCTACAACTTTACGCGCAGCATGTGTTCACTCCTTAAACGCTCCATCATTCTACTTCGGTAATGTTCCACGCAACAAGTTTTGAGCGCACTTTTGGGCACATTCTTTCGCTTGGCGGAGCCCTGAACCTCAAAGTTGAAGCTAATCGCCAATTGCTTCGCTGCTGCTGTTAACAACTTAGTCCAATCCATGATCGTTCACGCAATATTGTGGGCGGTGGCCAAAAAATAAAAATTCATGACAAACGAAGCCCTTGATCCTTGTTTCAAGGAGGACTTATGAAATCACAGCTCACTGAAATTTTAAGCGAATCCAGGAACGTTTGAGGAATGCTTCTGGCAAATCATGTTACAGGGCGGAAAAACAATCACTTCACATTCAGGCCAACCAGGAGCATATTAGATATGCTCCTGTGCCAATAAAATATGGAAAATCGTAGTCACGGCGACAATCATCTTTTACCAACCTGGTCTCTTTTGTCAATTTGTACTCATTTCCAAGACATCCAAGGTAACAAGTTAATTAGTAAACTCGCCCACAGGGCTGGTTAACAGTCAAGTTAGTTCTTCAGTACAGCTACAGTATGTCGGTTAAAAACCGTACCTCGATCAATTGTCCACTCTTTCTGATTTTGTTAACCAATTATCAATGAAATACCATTTAGAGAAAATGTAAATACGTTCAACAACTTTGCTTCTCCATCGTTGTTTTTGTACATTTTTTGTTTTCTCCTTTCAGCTTTAGAATAACTAATCTTAATATGCCCTTTTTCAGCTGAGCTTTTGTTATCAATAACAGTTCTTGTACGTAAGACAGCGTTGTAATCAATCTAGCACTTTTATGTTCTAGGCAATGTCAATGTATGGGTATGTGTATGCCACAATAAGAAATGGAAAACAAGGACTGCAATCAATCGGTCCCTGGTCAATTTTATCACCGCTCGAACGCATGCAAAACTAGAGAAGTTCTTTTCCATAATTATGGTATTGGCAATGGTGCATTTTCCACACAATTTTTCAAATGCTCTCTACAACAACTAAAAAAAGCATAAGAGCCGGCGGACGTCAGCACCCCGGCACTGAGTCCATTCGTGATTGCAGCCCACACATGAATTTCATAGTCCATTCAAAGCAGTGTAACCCGGGTGTAAACATTTAATTTATTTTCTTATGCTTAAACGTCTAACAAGGGAAGTGAAGCATTGTCTGAGTAACAGAAACAATCTACCGTTCTTAGTGCGTTTTATCAAGTGTGGTGAGTTAATTACCCTGTGAGCAAGCTTGCCTGTACGCGAAATATCAGGCTTCGCTATCCACGAGTTGAGTTATTAGAAGCATTCCAGTGCTACTTGTCAATCCTATTCTCTTTCACAGGGTCTCTCTTGGGTGCCAAGGGTCCCCTCGCCTTGTGTCAGGTGGGGGACCGGAGTAAAAAACGCGTCAGAATTTAAGAGACTGATAAATAAAAAAGCCTGCCCTCCAGGCTTTGTTTTTCATCACTGATCGAACAGAGCGTCTAACGAGGAAGTGTACCAAATCCTTGCTAATTTAATTCAGCAGTATTTCCTCTTATTTGTTTATTGAAGCGTTCCCGAGATCAATGCACAGTACCTTCCATTCGACAGACTCAAAAACAGTAACACTCCATTCATGTATACTGGTCAATCATTACTTGTGTTAAGCTTTGAATACTAACTATAGGAGCATTTATAGTCGAATGTGGAAAATGCGGTAAATGAAGTGTTGAAAACTAAGGATTTAAGGTTAAGAAGTTTATTACTTTGTAACCATATCCTAATTACTCCCAGTGGTGTCATAATAAAAGAGCAAAATAATCAGTCAGGGGGTTGAAATAGTTTTGTTGCATGCAAAAACAATCGACACTAAAGCAGGATTACAGTTAGTTTCACAGAACATTCTAATCTCTCTTTACTTTTTTTTCTTGAATTGTTTTTGTTCTACGCTCTTGAAATGAAATTCCAAAAGGTATTTGTACCTATGAAGGGGGTGGGGGTGATACCGTTGAAATCTTCGGATCGAAACACATACTAGCTCTTTTTCAGAACAACATTTTCTTTCATTTCAGGCTAGAATTTCATAATTCTTTACCGATGTTCACTCTTGTAAGCGAAAGTAAGCAAAACAAACCCTACTTGCTAGTCAGACCAAAGTGGACAACAGTTAAACACTTTTTTAGACCAAAAAGGCGCAAACCCATACCCTTCGAAACCACACATACCTACATACAATGCATAAAACGCAGAGTGGAAACAAGACTCCATTCATCGAAATGGAGTACAACCCAACACCTCACGGGTAATTGAAAAACCAAATGGTGTTTGTATCTCTCAAACGATTACTAGAGATTTGTAATCCTCAAACACAGCTGTTAGCAATTAGAATTGTTTAGTCCATTTAGCGTCTTAATTAACGTATGTTTTCAAAACATGACTGTGTTTTGAAAAGTAGGACTTGAAGAAAGAAGATTAATTTGTAAGTGAAAGGACGCCTAAGTTGGGAATTCAGTTACAGCACACGGTACTGTATGCCTGTAATTGCTGCCAATGACAAGGAAAAAAGTCCACTACTTTGGACTCAAAGGGACACCGAAAAGAGTTGGCTTTCAAATGATTTAAACGAATCTACCTAATTTCGTACGTCGGACACGATGGAGCCAGTTGCACAGCTTTTATCACTACAATCTTAATGGCCAATTTTGTCTTTGCATTCTGATCCTTATATACATGAAACCATCATGATCATAGCTTTCGTAACTGCTGCTTAACAGTCTTGTACACTTGACTCTGCACTTAGATTTCCATGCACTGGTATATCTGTTTAGACGCAACTTGAATTCGAAGAGGAACTGGACTGAGTAAATTTATATGACGACTTGAGTACGGAAGTGTTCAACTACATGTATAGTAAGTTCTCAAACCGCAAAGACTAATAGCCTTTTGCATGTAAAATGATTTATAAGCTCATCACTAGGAATGAAGAAAGCTTAAAAAAGGAGCTTTGATCCAGCCGAAATTCCTGGTGGCCGGCCAAACCATGAGTGAAACCTTATGGTCACTTTGCACATTATCAGGAGTCTCTAAGACGCCCAGCCATTGCAGCAAGGTTTGTTTGAGGCCATTTGGCTAATCAGCCGCCATCACCACAGTTAATTACGATATATCCTCATTGGTTGAATTCGTTAGAGATATGAATGACCCAAAAGGCGCGCTTTTGATAACTAATAGTTATCTTTGATAACCACTAATTTGTTAATCACGAACGTTTTCAGCAGCGAGTTAGACAATTGTGTTTCAAAGTAACCGTCATTACCTACGCAATTTTCCACGCTGTTAGTTTACAGCTGAGATCTCAACGACCATCTTTTACCGGTTCCCATCTGTGAAAGAAGACAAGGACGTTCCCACTTAGCCTACGAGCAGTCCCTCCTTCTGCTCAGAGATGACAGAGATAGTGTTCGAGAGAAGAACGCGCGAACAGGCACGAAAGTGGCTGTAGCGTGGAAAAGTCGACTTTCCCCGCTGAGCCGGCGACAGAAGGGAATGCTCGTAGCCTACTCCCATGCACTACGAGATAAGCATAAACCGCCAAAGGGACAAACGTAAGCGCAGAAAAAGCGGCTGAGTGCTTGTGCTTATTTTATGCCGGTTCCACTTGTGAAATGAGCATTAAACACTTCTTTTAAAAAACATGAGCACAAGAAAACCAGGGAAAAGCCGCTATGCTACTAAGCCTGGCTGGTATAAGGGTCGTGTTTCGTCTCGACTCAGTCTCAACACCTAACAATGACAACAACAACAACAACAACAACAACAATAACAGCAACGAACCCAATTTCGTTGTCCTCTACCCACTTTCTCGTGAAAGTGGGTCGGTTTGTGAGGGAAACTAAGAAAGAACTTAACTAACAGGAACCTGGATAATGGCTTTCCCTTCACTGAAATTTGGCAACATGACGTTGTCACTTTGAAGACGTTTATTACGGGGTGATAAAAGAGCCAAGGATGCACACTAAGCAACGAAAACTTGGGAAAAAAAACTCTAGAAGAGGGCGGATAATTAATCAGGGAATCAATGAATTACTTTTTAAAAAGTTTGAGATTTCTGATGAAGCCCAGAAAGCGAAACATTCTACTGGGCTGGCCTGGTCTGCGTTCGTCTACCTAAAAGTGGTTGCACGATAAATTTTGGCCGATAGAAGAGAGGAGAATGATCTTAGAAAAACAATTCGTTCTCGAGATCGCGAACACCAGTTTCAACGAAACTTCCTGGGCGTAAAATAGTAAGTAAGAGACACATTTTAACAGTATTTGCTAGCCTTTTCATTAAGGCGTTGATTATTTTTCGGTGTATTTACTATTACCATGCAAATACTAAGCTTTAAAATGTTTTTGCGATTTACTTCAAAACAAATGAACAGAATTTTTTTGTTCTTGAATATTTTGTTTGCCACACACCACAATTTAAGATGTCGGTATTTGCTTTTCAAAGTGAAATCTGGATTGCGCAAAATTTCAATTTCACTGTTTTCAAGGATTTTTGTTTATCGTTGTCATGGAAATATCGATTTTCACAAAATGTAAACCGCGCTTTAGTTCAATCCAAAACCAACATACAAGTACTGAAAATTTCACGCTAATCTGACAAGGAGAAGACTGTCTAAGAGCCGATTCTAAAAGCTAGGTATGGTCCCAAAAAAACTATCGAAACACCTTAAAACTATTTCCATGAATTAACTTTAAGTTGCAACGTACGAAGGTGTATTTTACGGGAGTCCATGACCGTTACTAATTCACAGTTGGCAAGTAAATGCTAACATAGTCAAAGTAATGCGTAGTTCAGTGCTTCGTGATTTTTATTTGGTTTCTTTGTTCTTTATTGCATTGTAGATTACAACGAAAAGTAAAACTCACGGAGGAATGCATTGCGCATTACTTTGAATACATTAGCATTTACTTTGCCAACTGAAAATGTGTAACGCAAGCTTTTCCGTCGGTTCATACGTCCTCTTTCACGTTAAATTTAAAAGTGTTCCAGTGAATCAATGTTAATAGGACTCAATAACAAAATTGTTCCCATTGTCAAGCACGCGTCTTTAACGTTTTAAAAAAATCTATCGGGCCGTTCTTAAGATTTTCGCGAAAGCGCTCAAATTCAAAAATTACCACAAAATTATTACGCAAATGATCTTAGAAAAACAATTCGTTCTCGAGATCGCGAACACCAGTTCTAAGAGCCGATTCTAAAAGTTCGGTATGGTCCCAAAAAACTGTTTCGAAACACCTTAAACTCAGTGTTATTTGAATAAATCATTATTTTGTATAAAGATTTACTACTGGTGATCATCTAGTTTTATTAGTTGCAGTCGCTCTTCATTGCAGCTTTTTGAGTCGAAATTAAATTTGGCTTAGTTGCGCATTAAAGATACGTAGCGGTCAGATACAAAACAAATGCAACAGTTTTCTTAAAAGGCGACGGGAACTAGGGCGCAGCCGAATGATTTTCAATCTTGAGGTGCTGGGGTCAAGTCTGCCTCCCTGGCGGCTAACTGGAGTATACGTTACACTCCCGCGTTCAAATCCTCGGTCGAACTTCATAAATAACCAACTTAATAAAAAGGCTTCAAACCGGTTGGATTTTTTTTTTACATATTTAGAGTTCTCTTTAGAGTTTACTTTCTCCAATCTGTTTTTGGCGTAAGCTTTTCTGTTTCAATAGGTTTATTTCCAACAAGTCAGATACTTGTTCATAGTTGGTGGATTTGTCTGTCAGAGGGGGGAAGAAGATTCAAGTACACTGGATCAGTAATTGAGAGAAAATGTTGGAGAAAATGTAAAGAGGTAACCGAAAAATGTTCAAAGGTTGTTTTACTGATGGGGACTTTTAAAAAGACACAAACACAAGAGCATATGACCCTGAAAACATGTAATGTCAAATCTGCAAAAACAAGTTCTCAATCCCCGGTCAAACTTCATAAATATCCAATTTAAAGGCCTCACGCCAGTTGGATTTTTTAGAGTTCTCTTTGGAGGCTACTTTCTCCAATCTGTTTTTGGCGGAAGCGTTTCGAATTGAATAGATTTATTCCCAACAGGTCAGATAATTTTTTACAATGGCCGCCCCCAACAAGACAAGAAGAACACCAGAACATTTACTGTTTTTTTTGATTTACTGATAGGGACTTTTAAAAATACACAAACATAAGAGCATATGACCCTGAAAACATGTAATGTCAAATTTGCAAAAACAAGTTCTCAATATTATGCAATGATACCTAAAACAGCTCTATTTTTAGAGAGGAGCTCAACAGTTTTGACACCAATCAGCTCAATTTTCCCATGGAAAATCGTATTTTTGATACTCTGAAGGATGATCATTTGACCCTCTTCTTGTATAATCATGTTTTGTTTATATCAGAAGCCGGTTTGCTCACCAAACAATGCACTTTCGCTGTCACTATTACACAACCAAGACAGGATAAAGGATATCTTAACTAAGTTTACGTCTCATGACCAATGCCGAGACATGTTTTATGGTTTGGTTTAATTATGACAATTGCCATCAAGTTATCTTGCCTTGGGGAGTGTATGTTGAGAGAAAATAGAAATATGAAATGAGTCGAAAAATGGGGTTCTTTGGCTTGTTTTTTTTTTCGCCCAGTTATCTCCCCTCGGGGATTCAGAGAGGGTGCTCCCTTACAGAGGTTTAAGAAACCCCAAAGGGTTTATGGTATACGGGGTAGAGATTTTGACCATTTTGGCCTGAACGTATTCAAAGATTTTTACAGTTTTAGCTTGAAAATGGTGGAGGGGGCAATTTTAGGGGCTAGGTCTAAAACATGTTATAAAAAATGATTCATTTTAGCGTGAAACTGGATAAGGGTTTCGAAATTCCTTCTCGATCTTTCGCGTTTCAATATTGTTCTGAGTGTCTTTTCACAAAGTATTTAAACTAAATAACAGCACGTCGAGTGAGTGCATCCATTTTATTTTGGTATTCACTGTTTAAATTGAACATTTCTATCTAGTAACGTCTCCCCTCCCTGACAAACTACAGTGTTCGTATGCACAAAATGATGTTTTCTTCATTCCTTTATGGAACAATGATGCCACCAAATTCTCCATAGCATTCAAAGAGAGGAGACGCACGGATTTTTGGCCACTACTGAGGACGTTGAACCTTCGCCGGGTCGTTAGTTCAAGTCCTGGTCTCTGCCATACGATGTATTTTTTCTTAGACCTGCTCCACACTGTATCTGTCCACTCAGGGGTATTATATAACGGTACAACGGAGTGTTGTATAACTAATCGGAAAAACCGTTAAAGAAACAAACCAACAAAAAAATGGGTGCTAACGGACTGCGATGGGCTAGCCTGCTGTTTACGGTGAAGTTGTAATATTCCTAGTCGCTTCATACTACGGACACCGGGTTAAGAAATGGCAGTTGCGAACAATTAGGGTCCTGAAGGTTCACCCTTAAAGTCAATGGATCACTCTATGGATGAAATCCTTAGTGTAACCATCAAATGAAAGATCGTCAGCAAAACTATGGCACTATTTGTTTATCTCTGCTTAACAAAATGACTTTAGTGAATTTTTTTAAAATGCTTTGAGAAATGCTGCTATTTGGATCATGGGAGCGAAAGGGGTTAAACTTGCCTGAAAAAAGACAGACGTCCTTTTGGGGTGCCACGGTGACAAAAACTGCAAGTATCGCACGTAAAAAGAAAATGTACATACAGAAACACTCATGCAACTCTACAGATATTTTTCAGTTCAGGAATTTCGTTCAACACAGAAGGGCAAATCTTTTAGTGGAAAGGAATTCCATGTATTCTGATATTTCAGCAACCTTTTAGCTTGACCCTCTCATCCACCCCCAACCTTGTCTACGTCTGTGACAACTGCGTCAAAGCGTTTCATTGCAATGCAAACAGTTCAAAGTACAGATTACAAGAGTGGCTGTATTCCGGGCATAACTGAGTTTGATCTGCGGGTAACTGGAGATTCCTGCTAGCGTCACTATTCAAGGCTAAACCACTACTGAGCGCCGGATTTGCGCGGACTTCAAAACCAGACAGTAGACAAAAGTTCCTCTTTTAAAAGCGAAACAAACAGAAATTTATGTAGAAAAATGCTCATAGAAGTATCAATTACAGTAGAGATAGTACTAAAATTTTCGGTGGCACCGATTTTATCATTTTTAATAAAATTAGATTTAAGAACTCATTCCAGCGCTTTTTTGATCCTTACCGAAAAAACCGTTTTGGGAACAGAAAAAGTTCACTACAGTGCGAGGGTGAGTCATTTGTATTTTCTGTGACCACGATCGGTCTCAACTGTTTTACTAGTATATTACAGGCAGGTGGAGAATATCGAGGGTTTAAACTTCACCTAGTAGTCGCTAACAAACATTTGCTCGTCAGAGTTCTTTCCAGTAGCAAAGAGTTAAGTCGCAAAATCTTTCTTCTCTTGCAACAACTGCAAGTGTGCTTTTTGTACTGAGCTAGACTTGTAAGGGTTAGAGATGGGAATATTCAAGTGGTTTGGCGAAGAGATAAAGATATGTTGTTCTGTAGTCCGTTTTCGGCTGAAAACCGATAAGTGATTCAAACTGTCAAAGCCGGAAAACACGAGCCTGTTGGCGTTAACAAAATCCGAATTAGGAAGGTAAACTGCTTTTGGCTGGAGATAATGACAGTAAAAATGGAAGATTCTTCAGTAATTCTTTGTTTAATTATAGACTCAAACCACTATTTTGAAGCCTGCATGCAACGAAATCAACCTCAGTGAATCCCTTAGTAAATGCGTTGCTAAAGCCTGCAGAGACAAGAACTAACAATTTTTATTCACCGGATCTCGGTATAATTTCACAGGAAGGAATTTAGTTCACTTATTTCAGCAACCAACCGTTTGACACAAATAAACAAGCCCTCACAATCCGCCCACGACTCCTTGCGTAAATGTGTCAGAAGTTTTTCATCAAGGGGGACTGCCACACCCACCAATGGGACCCACGTCAGAGGTACCCATCACCTGTTGACAACATTTGGGGGGTGTTCTGTAAGAATCCGGAAATAGCTCCTCATGTTGTAACCACGAGTTCTCATCCAGCTAAAATAAACGATTTTTAAACTTCCTGTTAAGGTTTGCGGCAAAAAGGTGTTGATTATAATGATTGTAAAGCAAGCATAAATAGAGTTAGGGGTGGATCTCTAAAAACGTTAAAAGCGGAAAACAAAATCCATCAGTTATAAAACCCAGGTCTCGTAACCCTTTTCCTTTTAGCCAGAGTCAAATCCATTAAATTTCTATCCAGCTTCTGAGCCTTCTTTACAAGGTGCATGGTTCTACGTTTTTAGTCTAAGGATAGAATCCTAAATTGTGTGACCATTCAAATGAAAGCTTCTAGCTGTGAACAGTACTTTGTGGATTTTAGCAATTTTTTGGTTTCACGCTCGTCATGAAAACAAAAATCATCTTTTTCTCATTAAGAAGTTTGCATGGCAACTTGAGGTAAATCACTGATCTTTTCTCAGTGGAAGAGGAACATTTTCACTGTCTCAGTTTTGTGCAATAGAAAAATGACTGTGCACTCAATTAGTGCAGCTTAAGTAAGCCGGTATTCAAAATGTCTGATAGAAAGATAAAATCTATCAGGCAAGTAACAAATATCCACATAACTGAGCCGATTGCAAGATTTACTTCCTGCCGCAAGTCTTCTGCTCACCTAGTCAAGCACCTTAAAAGCTCGACATTTTTCAGTGCCCTTGAACCGACGCTGTTGCAAAATCTGACGCAAATCACCTTAATGTTTGACGCGACTGGCAAAAAACTGAGCAGAACTCTCAACTCCCCGCGATAAGAGATCGCGGGCGGATGTGATAACATCACGAGCCGATCTTTCAGCTTTTGAAAAGCGGCCTTTTAAAACGTTGAAATATGCGCGCAGATGTGTAAATGTAACAGATGATGGAGCGTTTTGTTTTTGATTGCTTCCTGTGTCCGTTAACCGCACGTGCAGCCTTTATTCCCCTACTCTACCCAACCTTGACCCAACTGGAAATGTGGACACGGGAAAAGCTGTGCGCACTTGTTCTCTGGCTAAGATAATGATGTCTCGTCTAAAAACGCTGCTCTATGTTGTGACCTTAATGCAACACGTGTTAGAAGAATCAGGAAACAGAGAGATTTTGCGGGCAGCCATTGTGATAACGCAGTCCTTCACAATGGAGTCGAGTGACACTTGATATTTTTCAAAGCTCTAAGAGGTCTTTTGCTTGTTTTCTTTTGCGAGGAAACCGTATCTGCATCTTGAGTTACCTTCGTGAAAGGCTAATTTGTCAAAGGATTTAAACCCTAATTGATGCGTTAGCCGCAACCTTTGGCCCGCTTTGTGTTCTGATGACTAATAGCCCATTACATCGGAGAGTGATACTTAACGCCCCGGCTCAGCACTTTTTGCCATTAAACTTTCGAAACCTTTTATTTTACAAAAGAAGAAAACGATGCAACAAATCGGAGCAAATCAAAGGAAAATAAATACTGCAAAACATGCCACTAAGTCGCTGCCAGTGATGATAGGAGGCAGCTATCTCATACAAACCAGTGTAATCATAGACCTATTCTTGGCGCAAGCCGAGCCATTTGCTTGGACCTAATGCAAATGCCACCCACCAAACAAAGATAACAGCTTCAGTCGTACAGTAATTGCTTCGACATCCGCCGGTCCCTTTCTTAATAGCGAAAAATATTACTGAAATAAAATTGCAAACGGAGATGAATAGAATATAAAGGCGTTTGTGCTTCAAAGTGCCACGGCTCCATTGTTCAGATTTGCAGATTTATTTAAGTCGAGGGAGATTTTCGTTTTCGTTATCGATTTTATCTCGGAAGCTCTAGAACATGTTGAAGCAAGAACAGGAGTTTTTAAGCCAGAAATAACTTCTGCATCTTTCATCTGCCAGATTAATTGCTGGCGGTTTTCTGAACACTATTTACGAGCTGTCATTTTTTGCGTGTAATCGTATAACTTTAATTATGACAACAAGACACTAGAACGCATACGATGTAACGTGAAAACTGATTTTGGGCTTGTGCTATTGTTTTCTTAACTAAAAGACAACTAGAGCCCTCATACCGTGGGAGGCCTCTCGAAAGGTGTTTATAGGCTTAAAGGGAATCGCGCAAACTTTCACAGTTACAAATATTTTTTAACGCACAATTGACAACAAATTGCGTAAATGAGTTATGAAGTGCTTCCTGAATAGTAAACGTGGGTGATACAACAGAAAAAGAAATAACAGAGCACTAATGCGAATGACGCCAATAGGCAATAGCTCAAATGAAGCAGTTTCACAATTTGCAGGCAGCAATGAGGGCTGTTTATTTTCAGAGACTTTAAAACACCGCTCCTCAATGAAGTCATTTAAAACAATTAGTGACACTTAGCTGTAGTGTAGACACCACGCGGAACAGGAACAACGCCTTCACGAAGGCTTCGTAAACTTCTCGAAAACGAAAAGTCCTTGTTGAGATTCTCTTTACTGATCTTATTTGACAACAAGCAATGAGTCAAAATAGATAGCGGACTGCTAAGTTGGTTACACTGTTTTTGTAGCACTTTGAGCTATGTTTGCTTAACAAATAAACTTGGCACAAATCCTGTCCGTTCGATTTCCCCAAATCGACACTAAAACATATCTTGATGCCGTACACAAACCTACAGTGAGGTTTGCGCGGAAAATGCTACGTTTTACGACGAAGGAATCCAGGCACCGATTTTTATCGCACGGAAAACAGTTTGCAAAAGCAATTAGTTAACGCCGACAGTTTTTCAGTTCATTACTTAGAGGAGCCGACAAGTTTGGAAGCACAATTGGCACTGCAAGACGCGACGTTATCTCAAAATGTGCATCTAATCTACCGCTTTACAGCACCCGGACGACAGGCCCGCATTAACTGTGGCTAACAAAATGCAGGCCTGCATCCACCTGGCACGGCTAACCGTGACAAAAATCGTATAGAGGTTTTCGAGCAAATTTAGCCGAGGTAAGCTGTTTAAAAAAAGAGCTTTCAAAGATTTTACATTGTTTTCTAAATCATCCTTGAACTAGATCCCTTATAGGCCAAGATCACAGACCACAGTGTGAACCGAGAGACCGCAAACGTGACTTCTCATAAACAGTGTTTAAACAAATACTTCCCTTCAGCTTCCTTTCTCAGACAATTTTTATAATAAAAAAGAGAGATGGTGGGTTTTTCTGCCATGTATGTAATACTTTTTTTGAAATATGCATGCAAATGTCATGTGTAGCCAGTTAGTATATTATAAATCTTGTCAAATCCAGTGATTCAAATCCTTCACATTCCTGAGGGGGATGACTTCAGATTATTTGAAGCCATTAACTTCTTACAGGTTAAAAATGTGCACGGATTCCTTACCATGAATTCCAGAAAAAGAAATCATCGGTTGCGAACAAAATTTTTGTCAAGCGAACGCCTTTCATTTTTTGCTGTATGAGATTTCTAGATCACGAAACAATACAGAATAAAAGAGTTTGGACTTATGACGCAAAAACTAAAACAAGACGAACCCTGATTTTGCTAAAGGTTTAGCTTTTGGCTTTATCAAATCCATCTCACTGAGATGCCTTTACTTTTTGTACGCAAAAATGAAAACACTTACTGAACATGCAAAATTCGTTTAGTTGGTTGACCATACTCTACATACAAACTGCTTTCACTTTAAACATTTAGAAATGGAAACTGATGGAATTCTTTAAGTCTATTAGACATAAATCCATCCCTATCATGCTTAGTTCAAGACAAAGGTATTTTCGAAAAGGACGAAGATCTCTAACAAGAAGTGGCCAGCATACATATTATTAACAATAAAAAAATATAATACATGATATGTAATAGTTTTAAATAGTCTCTTAAAATGAATTCTGTCTAAGTCGAATATGTAGACGGTTTGTATTACAACTCATAGGTTTGTTTGTTTGTTCTCAAATAAAGATGAACGTTCACCTATTACGATCATTTCTCAAGTCTACTTGTCTTACGTAGAAAATAAAACCATGAAGAGTAGAAGTAAAACCATAGAGCCTACTCTAGGAAGGAATATATTTATTGACTTCTGCGTGGGAAGAACCGGAGTGCTTTAACTATTTCACTAGGGCTCCTAGAGCTTATAAGCTTGAGTCACATGTAATTGGTTCTCGAATCGGCCGTTTGTGAATTGCTGAAAGTATGTCCAGTTCAACTGAAAACTATTAAACAGTACTTTCCGGTGGTTCTGTTTATTTTGCTTTACAACGTGGTTCTAACTATTGGCTTTTTAGCTGAAATCTTGAAATGTGACCATTCAAATAAAAGCTAGTTAGTACTAGTAGCCATCGTTATGTTGTACAAGGTGCTTCTAGCTTTTGAATCTATAGATGAGACCCTAAGCGTCACCATTCAAATAAAAACCATCATGAATTGAGCAGCGCGCATCGCTATATAGAGTGGTTCTAACTTCTGAGTCTATGAAAGCTATTAAATGAGTAGCACTCTTGTGCATGCTGTACAACTGGTCGTCTTAAGTGTGTCCGTAAAAGCTATTCAGCACGTTCACGTGGCGCTGGCCGTTTCTCAGTATTTTGAAAAATTACATATTGGATTTTGGTTATAGTTTCGAACTTCCGTGAGCTTACTAGGAGAACTCAGTCAACACTTAAAGCTTTAGTCGTGTGATATGCTTCGATCGTGAAATACTAAGTGCATGATTCAATTTATGGCCATTGAGTTACACTTTACTTTAGTGTCGTTTGTGTTAAGACACCCTGACAATGCAAAGGATTGAAAAACTGAAAAGAGAATCACAGATAAGTCGTAGGCCTAGCAAAGAACACGCTAAAGAACAACTTCAGTGAAACTCAAAGGTTGTCTGTTCTCGATTACTGAGCTCGTCTTGTCCCACGTTGTAGTTTTTAACGCAGATAATAACTACACCAAAATAAATTAGGGAGGGCGGCCTGGGACAGCGTTCGTTGTGGCAGGGGACTTCAGCAGACTAGATAGATTTGACGTACGTATTGAACTATCTCGAGTTCTGAAGGAAATACAGATATTTTACCACGTCCTGCAGTAGAAAAACAACATCAACGAGGTAAAAGTTCATCAACAACTTCTTTTATCACACAGAAAACTCTATTCAGGTTATTTAATATTATTGGCGCTACGCTGTCTTCAAAACCTGAAAACAACCATCATTTTAAGATATCATCTCGTCAGTTAAGCGAAGGATTGTAGTTATTTCTTGCAATGTATAAATAGATAAATCACACGAAATCCAATATGCATTATTTCCTTTGAGAATCAAGTAAAAAAAAAATTAGAATACTTTGAGCTGATTGAGCTTCTTTGGGAGGCTTAGGAGCTTGCAGAATAATAGTCAATGGAAGAACGCATCAAACCAAACTTACGTTTATTTACTGACGAATGAAGTGTGTGGTCTTTGTATGTAAATAAAATTTCATGTGTAGAGGAACCGCTTCATTTTCAGCTGATACAGTGAGCGACTGTTGTGGAATTCAGCGTCATAGTCTGAATTTCTGGAAGTATCGGGTCTCGTTTCAAACAAGTTAAGATGGAGCAAAACCGTTAAGCAGGATTTTAGGTCGCGACGAAGGATTACAGAAACTCACAGACGACCAAGATTGATGTGAATGCGAGCACTGGGAGTGGCACGAACATGCACAAAACAGGAATCACTCCAGTATTTTAATTGACAAGAATTACCAAGTGCAAACCTGAACGCACACCCACACAAATCAAAGTTGTATTTTGCAAAATATACCAAAACAAACAGCACCACGGACAAGTGCTACTCATCAGCTTTATGTTAACTGGTCATACTATAGGATTTCAACCACAGACTGAAACATCAAAACCAAATTATGGCTGAGGGTTTGACCCTAGCAATGAAGGGGCTAAATGGTACACGACGATGATAATAAAATGTAAACTCTTTGATTATTACAATCTGCATCTTTCTCACTTAATTGAATGAATAAAGTAAACCCAATTGCAGCACTTTTGCCGGCTCAGATGCGTGTTCTATTCGCGCTTCAATGCTCCACTCGAAAAATGCTTGGTTCTCTTTAATCTTTCTTTCGTGAGGACTTTTACAGTTACCTCCTCGACCTCAAGTGAGTTTTCCCAAGCTTAAATTCAAGCTACGAGTACACCTAAAATACAACAAGGAACACCCAAAAGGTTTGATGTTTCCTCCACTCAAAGACTGATAACGAATAAATACGATCTGAGAGCAGAGATCGGAGAGGACATGTCCGTTCATTAACTGCAAAAATGTAAACGTTGTGACCACTTCCTTCCCTGGCAAGATTTCTTTTGAAGTTCTGAAAAAGACAACTCAAAAGCACGCGGTACGCAGCGTGAAACACAAGCGCAAGCTGTCCCTGAATTGGAAGCGAAAATGGAGCTTTAACCCTACCACTCCCAAGGCTAAACCTTGAGTTCCGTGCGGTTCTAACAATTTAGTGACCTCCAAATGAAAGCTCTCTAGTAGTTACTTCCTATTGTGCTTTTTCGGTATTTCACAAAAAGAAAGTTGACATTTCCCTTAAATTTAGATTTGGCGAAATGGATTTCTCATCAGCAAAACAAGCACTCAAGTTGCGCCCGATACTAAACAAACGTTGAGGTTTAGCACAATTCAACTTCCGATGAATTCGATTTGCGAGGTTGAAGCTAATAAAGCAAGTGGTATTGTGGTAGAAGTGAGAAACTATTGTCTAGGACACTGGGACCAGTTGTTTTGTGTATGATATTCATTTAATAAGTCAAAGTTAGTCTAAGATATCTATCTTCTGATCTCTGCCCGCCCTGCTGTGAAGACACTATGCCGATATCGTGGCAAGAAGAAAACTGGAAAAGAAATCTATCATTTTCAAAGGAAGGTTTTCTAAAAGGACTGTAGTGTTTCAATATGAAAGCAATCAACTAAGTGGGTTTGCCGCAAGATATTGTTGATGAAAAGTTTGGCCGCCTTATCAAGACTTCAGCAAGTGGGTTTCGGCACGCGTCCCATTTCGACCACACCGAGCGCACCGCACCGCCATAATCATTACACATCTAAAGAACGGTTTCTCCGGCTATCACTGCTGTTTCTTGCGTGAATGTTTTCGAGCCAAAAATAAAAACCTGCCCCTTCCTGTTGCTTAGTTGCAATGGAGAGACACCAACTATAGGATTACATAAGAGGTGAAACCAATAAAGAGATCTAACTGCGACATTAAGCTTTTAATTCCGTTGTTGGGGACTTGTGGAAATTCTCACGATTTCCCTATCGGTTCCCTACATCGTTCCTCGCGCCAAGATTCTCTGCGGTGGCTAAAGCTTTTGAACGAACCCTCAATAGCTCTTATGGAGTTTACGTTTACGATAAGGGCACAGGTCTAAATCTGACCTAAATTGGTGCGTGATTGATTTGCTAATCCAACGAGTTCATGCACTTCTTGGTGAAACCTAACAAACTCCACACGAAGTAAATCGAATCTTTCAATTTTATTGTGTAAAAACCTCACGTAAATCATGCACAACTAGAACGCTAAGTGGTGTGAAAAACGTGTGAATAAAAACATAAGCGTACACAATGTACATTTTGTGTTTCTTTGATTTTTCTTGGGATTTTATAGCAAGAATAAATCAGATCGAAAAAATACAGCTCTACATCTATTCATTAAATATAAAAAATCTTTGAACTGTATGTAGACTTAGTCCTAAGCGCTTATTTACATGGCCTATCCTACTTTGGCTCTCACTTGTAATCACAAACATAATTGCTGGTTTAAGTTTGATTACAAAACAAAGCTTTCTTTGGAACGGGGAACACACCCTCAACTCGTACTAACCGACTGCTTTCCAGTGGTTTTTAATCAACCGTTTTGGGACAAAATTCAAAACACGGATAAATGAAAACCACGAATTACGTGCTGGTTTTCCCGACTGGGTGCATGAATGATTGCGGTTTGTAAAAGCGGGTTTGATGACGAGCTATTTAGCTGGATACGAATGGTTATTCTCTCATACTGCGAGCACCGTGGGTGACACACAGCGAAACACTTGTGATGGGCGAGTTGAAAGAAAACAATGGTTGTTGCCCTTAAGCCTCACTAAAAACAAACTTCACCGGTACACGAATCAACTGTCAAACTACTTGGCGCTAAAAACGAAATTTGGAAATTATTGAGGAAAAGGCCGGCGCTTAGTATGCCGTCTTAATTGTTTTAAATTTTGATACTATTTTCTCGGTTATCACAGTTCTAAATAGCATATCCCCTACAAATAATCTTTCTTTTTGTACACATCTGTCTTGAGTGTTCTTTTCTAACTTTGAAAATGTACAGAAATACTAAGTAGCTTTGTAAGTTTCCGTCCCTGAGAGAGGCGAATTAAACCTCAGTGTCCTGTGTAACTACTCTTAGCTGTGCTCTAAGATCAGAGAGTGTACTGAGGCACTGCGGAAGCCGCAGCTGCGTGATAAGAGGCACTAGCACTCCCAAACTGACCTTGACTGGCTTGCATGGCCGGTACAGCAGCAGCTTGTCCACCGGGAGCGATCAGTCGCTGTGATTCAAACATCTCGCGAACATTCGGGAAGCAGTTTCCATGAGCGCTGGTAACTGGTGGCTCGCTGCCAGAGTAGCTTGAAGAAGAGTACCACTGTCCGGGTCTAGCGGCTGCGGGTTCGTACTCAGCTGTGTATTGCGTGTGATGCTGGCGGTGCACGGGAACTTCTTCTACGTGCGGGCCCTGAGTGGTTTGCTGATTGTAGTGGCTCAAATGGGGAGAGTATCGGCCAGGTACCATAGGCAGGTGCTCTGAACTCATCTGAGGTTCGTAACGGTGGACATAAGCCCGGCCATTGGGCGTGTTGGTGCTGGTGTAGGTGGGCGAATGACAAACTGCGTATGGGGTCCCCGAGTAGCTGCCACTGCCTTGTTGCCCGTTTTGCGGATAGGAGGGGTAATTCATCGTGTAAGCGTTCTCGTAAATGGTACACGGTGGAACCGTGGGAAAGGATGGTGGTGTAGAAGCGCCTTGATGGTCGCTAATTTCACCTGGTGAATTACTAGATGGCATCTCACTGTCTTCAGAGCTAACCATGCACTCTCGCTTGCAGGAAGGTGGGCTGGCCTTTGAGGCTGGCACTTTGCTCTCTGATTTTGAAGACTCTAAAGATTCTGAGCGTGCGGTTTGCGTGCCGGCTGATAGCGTTTCACGCTCTTTACCATTTTCTTGTGGAGCGGAAGTTGTTGTTGGGCTTTCAGAGCTTGTTGTCTTTGTGTCGGCGGAAGCGTTATGCTCCTTTTTGTCTTGGTTCTCGGCATTGTTGCTGCTCTCTGATAGCGTTTTGTCCTTCTTCCTAAAACGCTTTCTTCTTCGCAGATAGCTCCCGTTCTCGAACATGTTCAAACTGTCGGGATCCAGACTCCAGAAGCTTCCTTTGCCAGGCTTCTTATCGTCTCTTGGCACTTTTACGAAGCACTCATTGAGGGAGAGATTATGCCGAATCGAGTTCTGCCAGCCTTGTTTATTCTCCCTATAGTACGGAAATCTGTCCATGATGAATTGATATATTCCGCTGAGTGTTATTTTCTTCTCTGGCGCGCTCTGTATAGCCATGGCAATGAGTGCAATGTACGAGTACGGCGGCTTCACCATCTCGTGTCTCTGATGCGGCACATGTTGAGTGCGCGGAATAGGTGGATAAAGACGATCTTGCCTCGCTTGATATTGTCCGTGTGCCGGATAAACAGGAAAATGAACCGAAGAATAAGGGGACGCACCGGCTCGGTAAAATTCGTAGCCTTGATTTCCGTACATCGGGGCGATCATGTTGTTGTTAGCGGCAGCCGAGTTAGTAGGATAAGGGTACATGGACATCACTGCTCTTGTAATTCACTCCGAAGATGCCCGCTTTGAACCTGGACGTAAATGATTTGATAAAAGCGTCGTTGCATGCACTTTGATTGATATCTGGCTCTTTGCACGAGTCACGCGCTAGATAGACACAGTGTAATAAGATGTAAATTCGTTTGTCACCTCTTGATCGAATTACACCAGTTATATATCTTGTCTGTTGTGCAATTTTGGCACGCCAGCCAATCGGAGCGAGCGACCCTATCTCAAGGCCACACACAGTCACCCGCTCCATTAGCCGAACAGAGCGGCCATTTCATTTTTACGTTTCCAACCAATTGCATTATTTCTGCTGTCAACACCATTTCAACAAGTGGCAATTGTTCAGCTTACGATAGGTGTTGCTGCCAGAAAGCGCGCGGGGGCGACATGCCACAAGGAAAGCACTAATTGCCTGTAACGGAGTACACTCTCAAAGCGCAAAACCATACGTGTGTTTCAAAAGCTAGCGCGTTCAGTCCAGACTATGATTTACAAGGGTTCACACCGCAAATCGGGTTTTAGGGAAGCTGGTGTTTTTTGTTTGGTTAGATTCAAAGTAAAAAGGGACAACAGGGAACCAGCTGGAAATCTGACAAGGAAAGAAGTGAATACCCGTAACATGAGGGGTACATCAGTCTTTAAAATCCATAACTGATCCCTGTCTGAGGGTAGAAATTGTCTCCAAAAGGATGAATTTACAGGGGAAACCCTGAAAAAACAAGAACTTAACTATTATTGTCGCTTGATGCGAAAGAAAACAAAGGTGACAAAATCAAGGATTCACAAGTGTCACACCACGCAATTAGAACTGGAAAATTGAGAATCGGGCAGACAGCAGATTATTGGGCACCCGGGAATTTAATAGACTCATCACAAAATCGGCTTTTGATATGGACTGAAAATAATCAGGACTTATGAGACTATCTGACGCAGGACACAATACGAGCTGAGGATCTGTGAGGCATGATTCGGCGGTTTTTTGACATACTGTCAGTAGGCGTGACTGACCGAAGCTTATCTGCCGCGATAATGAATAGTAGATTAGCATAACTCCCAGTCAGCACTCACGTTTCGCTGATTGACTTATGGATGGCTTGTCAGATTCGTATCACCCCGTTTGTGTTTTTCAGCGCGTTGGATTTCTGGAGCCTTGTGAAAAAAAGTTAACTCCGCGAGTTTTCCTAATAAGAAAACCAGTGAATAACTTGTTTTTGCAAAAAAATGGTTATTTGCAAAAGGTCCAAAAGCTCTTTTTCCGTGAACTTTTAGCACATGTGCATCGAGAAAACTACAGAGTGCGTAATTAACAAATTAGCCCTTTGCACTTGTAAGGATCCGAGCAAAGGTTGCTGTGAGCTAAAAATACGTGGCACATCGAAAATAGCATCCTTTCATCCCCTTAATGCTAAATCCTTGGCTGACATAAGCCATATGCGCTTAGAAAAAGGCAAAGAGTCTGTAATTGTCGACTGAAACAGCGAAGGAGAGTATGAAAAATATTTCTAGCGAGAAAAATGTTGGTAAAATGTCCACGGAGGGTGTTTCGCAATTTTGCCCAAGGTTGAAAAGGGTTTTGCGTCAGTGCCTGCGTAGGTTCAGCTGGGTTAGCATGTCATCAAATGGGGTATTAGTATCAGTATCATGCCGCAACAATCAGGCGTTTTGACAGAGCACGGAACGCTACTAGCATAGCAATTATCAAACGTGTTAGCTCTAGACAAAAGAAAGGTCTGGGGGTCAAGAGCTGTGGTGGGGAATGGAGCCTGTTTTGACTATTTGTATAAGTAAAAGTTTCCTTCCGACGATCGAGTTTTTCCGTTTAACACCTGGCTAGCAGTTGCTGGGGTGATGTGAGGAGAATGAAAGCGCTTTTCACAGTACAAAAGAACAGCTTTTCCTGACGTGTTATTGTATTAAACGAACAGATAAGCTATCGCGTAGAACCCGGCCTGGTTTAGTTTCAACTGTTAAATATCACTGATTTTCTTTAAAACCTCCACAACACGTTGCCCGCATTGTTCAGATACTTTTAAGTTGGTATCATTCACTGCAATGTTTTCAGTTTAAGTCTTTACCCGTTACAAATACAAGGATTAAAGGTGTGTTACTGGAAGTGCTACGTTCGTGCAAGTTCTGTATTAAACACAGGAAAGAAATGAACACTTATTGGCCTTGTGCCACATTGTTACACTTTTACACAGAAATGCGATGACTGAAGAAAACGTTTTTGAAAATAAGGAATGGATCAAGGATCCTTTCCATCCTGAAAAATGGTGGCGAGGTGGTAGAAGTACTGCAAGGAGCTATAATGGAGAAACACTCCAAGAATTTCAGTTAGGGTAACATAAAAAAAAACACCAGCAAAACTAATCTCACCCCGATTCTCTAAATAACTTCAGTCGCAGTGCATTGAGCTAGCGAAGTAGAGACAGCCGTGACCGAGAGGAATGTGAGACCAAATGAAATCTGTCTCGAATTCCAGAAGATCACGAGTAAAGCTGTCTCAGGGACACACAGCTCAGTTCGGTAATCCTTCCTTGACGAACATCCAGCTTTCTTGATTGCTGAACACTGAGCTATCTCAATCTTCTTTTGTCTTATATTTGACCGTCTCGAACACATACCTTGCCTAAAAATAGCTGATCTTGAGCCGGGAAATGGAGTGTAAAAAGTCACTGAAAAGCCGGTATTCGACAGTCTAAGAGATTATTATTGGCAGTGTTTATTTAAATCTCATAAACTGAGGGAAGTTGCGCATACTTTTCTCGTGGTTTCTTTGCAGGTGTGGAGAGAAGAAGATCAAGACCTGACTAGGCGAATGACTGCACGCAAATTACAAATTTCGATTAGACAAGTCGCTTTGAACAGTTGTACCATCACATCGTTTTTATTTCGTAACAAACTCTTGAAAAAACGATTCATTAATAGGAAATATATTAACTAGCGAAGGATAACCCTAAATACTTCTTTTGAATTTCCTGATTGGTATAATCTATAAATAGCGGATGACTACATGGTCACGATATTCTGTGGCACCAGTAAAAAAAATGCACTTTGTACACATGGCATAACTGATCACGTAGGCGAATGGCATTATCAGCAAATCGCACAGTAAGCCCTTGTTTTATATTGGAACGCTTCCCGAACAAAGCATAGCAATCTAAAATATTTTGATCTCCAGAGCAACCAGAAGTTCCAACTTCCTAAGTCACGTCCTGATTCTAAAACGCACGAACCCACGCGAAAGAGCTTTTGTAATGCACGCAAGAACATCAGGCATTATCGGCTTCCACACAACACAACATCCTTTAAAAGCTACTCATAAGAGCACAAACACAACTGAGTCGGATGCTTGTAGTTTGTCCACGGATTATTTTTACCGTAGCATAAACTGACCTTTTTGTTTTCCGTACAATTAACAGGACACTTGTTTGCCGGTGGTCAGTTCTACACAACAAACTTACAAGACTAAAGAGGTCGTAATGTTGAAAACGCGAACTCTCTATTCACCCACCGTGGGAAAATTACACCTAAAAGTTCCCACAGACACCTCCTCCCAATAGCATTACTCAACGTTTTAGTCAATATTGACATTTTTTAAAGTGCAAAAATGGGGGGCTACTTGGAAAATTTTGACTAGCCTAGGGTCTCAACCAGTTCTCAGTGACCCGTGCTCTACCAACTATTTCGGTCGTTTTGTCGCTGTTCTTAGTCATGCATTATAATAGATTTTTCTAAGTCGTTCCTTAAGCTATAAGACGATTTCTGTCTAGAAATAGATTAGGCTGTTTGTTTGATCAGTTGCCTCTTTTACTTTACCACTTTCCTAAAACAGCAGCAAACAGATCACAACACAGGGGCAATCAATCACTTGGGCTCAATTTAGACTCAATAGCTCGGATTTTTTCCTTATTGAACAAATGTCAATATGGATCGAATATACCGTGGGAAAATAAACCAGAAGCCGATAAGTGAATTTGTTTTTTTCCTCTTTCGTTTTCACAATTCAATTAGAAGTTTTGACTCAATGCTTGAGGCGGAGGATTTGTTAAATATTTGGGTCGCTATAAACGCAAATGTTTACAAGCCAAAAAAATGTATTTTGAGTTTTTCTGAGTACTCATTGCAACCGGACAGTCAGAACCGCTGCGTTTTCGAGATCTAAGTCAATATTGTTCTTAAGTGTCAAGACGGTTTTACTGTCATTCCCTTTCACTCCTCTTTCCACCTTGTAAAAAAAAAAGAGAACTCTCGTAAAATATTGAAAAATAAATACCACCAAATTAAAGTGCTGCTAAAGAGCTTTCATTTTCAAGGTCACACTTTGGTATTTCATCCACAGACTCAAACGAAAAGTTAAGACAATTATTTAACGACACAAGGTTAAAACTATTTTCTTAGTTTATGTTACCACATATTCCGTCACAAGCTTACTGATAAACAATTAAGATGGTTGTTTGTAAACCTTCGAAGCGTAACGCGACAGTTTATATTAAAGCCAAGAGAAAGACTGAAGAAGTCGCATCATCGTTCCTAGTTTATAAATTTAAAAGTAACCGCGAAAACAATGAAAAGCGTTCAGTACTATTAAACCCACGTACACAAAGGTAGTTTATGGCAATTAAAAGTGTTAATAAAAACAGCACGCAAATTTAATCCACATATCATAAGAAGACTTCAGAAGAACAAGATTAACAGAATATAAGAGATTAAATTCTACCAATTCAGCCGAGAGGTTACTGAGCTTTGAACGCATCGCTCATGGTCACGTGAATTACCGGGAACATTTTTTGTAGCGTTTCCTCAGGTTCCATTATTTTGTTAGTCACCAAACAAGATTTTCCTTCCTTGTTTCTTTCTTTCCTTGTTCTTTTTTTGCGTGCAGAACAGTATGCGTTGATCTTTCTCTCAAACTTTCACTTTTGTAAAGTAAAAACGGCTGGATAAAAACTAATCAATACCATCCTTCAGATTTCCTGCCAGCATTCTCTCAAAATCGTCTTAAAGATTACTAATCAAATTCTCTGTACGGGGCTCCGCACGTGACCCAGACGGCCATATGTATACCTGTGGCTTTTCGAAAAACAGGTTCTCACCAGCAGAACTGAGTTGGTCTTTTTTATCAAACTGATCTGAACGTTTACTGACCAAATTTTCAACACGGTTCCAGGCACGGCATAACCCAAACCATATGTGATTAGATTTTCGGCATGTGTTGTGGGCAGAACTCTGAGTTGGTCTGTTCTTTTTTGTTTCTTGCCGCGTACGAACTGCTGGACAAAGAATTGATTAATATTATCCGTCAGATTTCATTCACTTGTCCTCTTGCCCAGTAGTGACGTGGGGATATCTCGTGCCAGGTGGTTTGAGCTTCTCTTAGGGGCTGTTTACATGGAGGGAGGAAGATCTTAGCACTAGGAAGATCCTAAAAGGCGAAACAAATTTTCGTTTGGTTTACATGCAAAAATTGCGGTCGCGGTGGTTACTGGAAATCAAATAAAACTGTCGGTCTTTAGGAGTTGAACGCCCGGCCGCCGCCATATTTGTTTTTCTGTCCCTAGTACTAGGATCTTCCGAGCGAAGGTAGTTTACATGGTGCTAGGATCTTCCTAGCACTAGGATCTTCCTATCTCTAAGCTAGGAAGATCCTAGCGCTAGGGCCAAGTACAACATTTTGCATGTAAACTGAATACAGAAAACATATGGCGCTGGGATGATCTGCCTTCTAGGATCTTCCTAGCGCTAGGATCTTCCTCCCTCCATGTAAAAAGCCCCTTATAGTGTTTTAGGGTGTTTCCGGCCAAAGCTACTGTAGCACTATCACACGTGCCGGGAAAATAAGAACATCCAAATTAATCCTTGAGTAAATCAAACCATAAATCACGTAATTTTTGAGTCAGTGGAGGGAATCCTAAACATTTAACTGAAACTGAGCTATTGAGCAGCGGTATTTTCCTGTCATGTGGGGCTGCGTGACCTCCATTCGAGTGCTTAGATTCTCAACTGTCAGGCAAATTGTTATTTTACACATTCAATCAAAATGATACAATTAGTCAATTTTCTCAGTTGTTACTTAAGGAAATTTTTTTTGGAAATAAAATAAACCTTTTATTACTTTTCTCAGCCAGTATCAGTTTAAGACTCAGAGAATATACTAATTAAATCAGTTTCTTTTTTAATTGAGATAAGATTTGAGTTTTGTTTTGTTTTTTTAATTTGAGCCTGACGACGGTTTGGATTGAAGATTTAAAAAAAAAACGAGCAAGATGTGGTGCTCAGTGCTACGTGCCACTGATAGCTACACCACATGTAACCGCCTTGGAGTCATCAGGTGCAGCGTAATAGGCTCTCAGTGACCCAAGTCACTACTTCCGACAAACTGTGCGATACCTTGGTCTGCTTAAAACAGATGTTTACATGAGTCGACTTACAATAAAATTCACAGCATGGTGTATAGAATTGAAATTTTGATATTTTTATGTATTTTTATTAACTCAACATTTCTGCCAAGAGTTATTTTCACGGGTTAAGTAAAATCACTATAGCTCTGCACAGTGGAAGCAACTTTCAGTTCCTGTAACCTGTAGTTTCTTACAATCAAAGCGGCTACGGAGATACTGAGTCGAACATACAGAAAGAAAACAAATCGATTCATCGGGCCCAAGAACCTGAAGGAATTGCTGGCACAGCAAGACGTGCTGGCTACAGAAACTTAAAAAAGTCGCGACGTGGTCTTATTTAGGAAAAGTAATATATTGTATTTCTTCATTGGCTAGGGTATTTCTTTGTTTCGCTGTGTGTTATGGTTCTGTTGATAGTAATCCATGGCCATAATATACATTTTTATTTATCTTGCATTCTTTATAATCATTTTAACATGTTAATTTTAAAATGCTAACACTACCCGCCTTGAATAGTGCCACTAAAAACGGATAGTGATTCCATTATATGCGTAGTACAGTAAGAGAGTCTTGAATGTGTAAATGAACCTACGTTGTAAATGAGCCTGCGTTAAGAAGAAGCCCTGCATTAATAACATTGACACCATATAGTCGAGTTGTAAAAACTGCTGTTTTGTTTTTTGTTTTTTTTTTGTCATAAAAAAACTGAAAATTCTTCCCAACAGAGTTAACTCCTCTTATAACATTTAAATCGGTCGTGCAGGTGTCGCACAATTAGACGCCTGTAAGTTGAACTGCTATTTGGTTGTGAACGTGCAGGAATCAAGAATTCAGTTAATTTCCCACACGAAAAATTCTCGTCTTGACCGCAAAAATCGCATTCAAGTGAGTAAGTCTGATTTACTGAATGATCAAAAAGGAAACTATCTGCACTATGCATATATCTCTTTAGTGACGGCACGCAACAGTGAATTGCTTAGTAGGTAAGAAATCTAAAAACAAGAAATTGTGTGTTAATCATAATTATTCCATAACAAGATTGCTCTGGTTTGTGGCTTAATAAACGTACCCTAGAGAAAAGAAAGAGGGTATTTTTACCTCCGTGTATTAAAACTGAGGACTTCAGTAGAATCGGAAACTATGTTTTTCCTCGCAGTCTCGTTGCGTAAAGGAAAACCGCCGGATAGGCTGGCAGGAAAATATAATCCAATAAAAAGATCCATTTTGAGCGAGTCTGCACCAAATTTAGCGGTTCTAATACGAACGCAATAACCAAGTGTTCCACGGAAGTACGAAACGTAACCCTGCGGATTATATCACAGTTACAAGACCCCCAGATAAATCAGTGAATGCTACAGCGTACAATCCAAGGGACAGCACGCTTGTCATTCAACAGCTGGAGAACAAACTCACACTGTTCCATGAGAATCTCCTAAGAAAAGATCGATTTTTTTATCACGTCTGTGGGTCTTTGATCTGGCAAGGCGCAGAGATAAGAATTTGATTGCTGTGCTTAGCAGAGTTTCCCGTCCTCAGATAATCGCAAAACTCATCAGTCAGCTTAGCCTATAACGTCTTTAAAGTGTAGCAAAGAACTTTTTCGGGGAAATTTTCACTTGAAAAAAAAGGCCGTGACAAGATAGTTGAAAAGTACTATTCAGCAGCTTTCAATTGAATGGTCACATTTTGAAATTTCGATGTCACCAACATTACATGTCACAACGGTTTGACTACAGGATATAAAGAGTATTTATAGCCATCCCATCCGATCCGCGATCCTCTTGAACATTCCAAGCTACCGATTTCCGCAGGGAAATTCTCCTCGGCGTTATGTTTTCTTGTTGAAAGGTAGCTTGTTTTCTTTACTAATAGTCCTCTTGTAAATTAAAGTTTTTCATAACAAACCATTCAGTAATGAAAACACATCATAATTATGGTTTAAGGGTCGGTCAAAAGAGCCGAGATGATTAACAAGCCGCTGCGTGACGATGGCTCTTATCCGCGTGCAGAATTGATACCATACGTTGCCCGGAGGCTAGATTGGATTCATAACAATATCCCAGTGAAAAGATACAGAAAATACTGTTAAACCTTCTTATTCTAGCGTGGTGCCGATAACCTCCTTAGAGACTGACCCAATTTCATGCCAGTGGTGAGCGCAAACTGCACGCAACCGCTCAATTTACGGGACTTGTTCTTAAAGTTACTGAAAGGATTAACTTCAAAATAAGTGATCATCAGTTTTTAATTTGTTGCCGAAAATTTGAAGGATGGAAGCGGCAAGCTTTCTATAGGATTGTTTCCCTTATCAGTCGAGGTCACAAAAGTGAATCAACTCGGCTTTTGAGATAAATAAGGCCGGAGATAAGGCATAAGCTAAAAGCCAGAGCCATAATTTACAGGTCCAACACAAAACCCGGCGTGAATTATCATTTTCAAGAGCGAATACTTATGTTATCTCGCGTTTATGGCAAAATAAATCTTTAGAATAAACCTAACGAACAAGTGTTTTCTTTAAGGCTCAGAATAACTGGAGAATTTAAGTAGAAATATTTCGAAATAATCACACTTTGAGTCAACTAGGTAGGTATAGCGAATCAATTAATTTCAGCATCGCCGGAAAACACAGATACATGACAATATTAATCAAAGGAGATGAAATAAGCTACAGATAAAAAGAACCAATTTTCGGTACTTAATCAAGGACAGTTGTAGATCAGTTACATTTGACTGCCTTATATTCACATCGATCTCGGCGGTAGCGCGAGCCAATGAAGATGGGCTCAATAATGAGACATCTGATTAGCGATAGAGAAGACCCTGATCCACCTGGGAACACTCACTGTGTCCGGTCGTTTACGCTTGTAAAGAAAATTTTAATGCAGAGCTTCAAAGGTTCAACATTATTTGCGCAAAGTATGGTGTTTTGAGTAATGCTGGATGTTTTGTAGATATCATGCCGTGTCCTTTAGTACTCGTAATGGCCCAGCTGGGGCCCGTTTCTCAAAAGTCCCGACAACTTTTCGGGCCCGAAAAACTATTTTATGTGCGCGATGTTTGCATTAAAGACTCAAATTTTGTTGGCTTTGAAAGCTGAGCAATAAAATTCTAAGTTGACAAAACAAGTTGGGCTGATATAAAGGTTAAAAACTACGACAACGTTTTATAGATTTTGATTTTAAAATATAGCTCCGGGCCCGAAAAGTTACCGGGACTTTCGAGAAACGGGCGCCAGCACAGTCACTTCATGTCAGTGACACATTAAAAAGGGTATAACAGTCCAGTCACATTTTTTTTATCTCACAACCACTGGACGGTTATTTTTAGGCGCTGCCCTTTTTTCACAAGCTAGTTACATAATTTCTGGCAAACCCTTCACGTGGATATAAGGTATCAGCTTTTTTGAACTGTACTGAATCTAGTACCAGTAGAGAATAAAATGAAATGAAGTGGAGTGAAGAATAAGAATTTGATTGGTAAATTGAGGTGAGTAGAGACGACATATAAAAATCAAATAACGTAATAAAATGGAATAAAGAGAAGAAAGGTAAAGTCGCACACGAGACAAGGAGGCCCACACCACCAGAGCTTAACCCAGTTTCTGTAGCATGAAGCAACTGAGAGTTTTGCCACTCCCCGCTGGATGGGACGCTGGTCCAACACAGGTTTACCCCCAGCAGTATGTCAATGGGACCCATTTCAGGCACCTGGGTGGAGAGAGAAAATGTGGGGTACAGTTTCTTGTCTAAGGAAACAACACAATCCCAGGGATGAAGAGAACAAGACTGATCAAATTTTGACAGGTAACTTGAGATGGTATAAAAATAAATAATGAAATGAAATGAAGTGGAGTGAAATGATAAAAATTTCACAGTTAGCTTGGGGTAAGTTAAGATGGCATAGAATATTGTAATAAAATGAAATAAAGGGAAATAAAAATCAAATAATAAAAACTTGATAGGAAGAACAGTGCTCGAAATTAGCGGTTGTCCGGTCGTCCGAGACGACTTAAAGTGCGTTCGGGCAACCAGTTTTTAGGAAAAATATATGCCCGGTTGCCCGAGAAGAAAACCGCCGGACAACCCAGGAAAAAATTGAAGTACTTACATTACTGTGATGTCCAACAGAATAAAGAAACGAATTATAAATTTGAGACACAAAAATCGCTCTAAATAGCGCTCTTCTGAAAGATGGCGTCCACGAAAATTCTTAAAACCAAGGAAATCGAAGGTTGTAACAGTTAAACGGACGTTTTTCTTCTCGTTCAATAAGCCAGGCCAGGATGAGCTTGCAGTGTTGTCTTGAACCCAGACCGCGTCGAAAGATTTTGGCGCACTCGTACGCAGTTCATTGTGAGTGACGATCGATACGCGATAGGCGGTAAGTATTGTATTTCATTTGAATAATTCATTACGCATGCAGATTTGCATGACTTCGAAATTTTCGATATCCTGGCGCATTTGAAGGCATTTCTTGCCTTCATCTTGAATGAAATTCAATTCTAAACAAAGTTTAATTCAAGTTTCTTTCATATTTCAAACTTTAGTTCGGAATTTTGGGCTTTTTTTAAGCGAACAGATTTGACAACCATGTGTTTATCTGAGACGCATCTTGTCTGGGAATAGTTTGTACTTAGTTGTTTTGCGTTGTGTTTTTGCTGGTGTAGGTATTTAGAGAAGCAAAAATCTCGAAAAAACATACAACATTTTAAGGGCAACCAAGTCCTCATCAGGGCAACCAAAGACAGGGGCTAGGTTGTCCGGCGTTTACCATAAGGACAACCTGAATTTTTTTCTAATTTCGAGCACTGGAAGAATAAAAAAAATGTAATGTATAAATTATACAATAGTAAATTTGAAAAAATAACATTAATAAATTAGTAAATAAATAAATTAATTAATTAATTAAACAATTAAACAAAACAACAACAAAATGAAATGTACCAAACTAATTATTCCTTGAAACATGAAAAGTCTTTAATTGCTCATAAATTTGTTACATTTAGTCACTCAAAAAATTGTCTTTAATTATTATAGCAAAATTATAATTTGACATTTCAAATAAAGTTATAAATAATAACATTGTTATGATCAAATAGGTGTTCTGCAATTAACAAAAATTTATACAATACAGAGACAACTGAAAATTTAAAAGATACTTAAACAGAAACAAACATTCATTTGATGGTAAATAGAAAAAAACAAGCACAAAATCCCTAGGTTCTTGGAAATCCCTCAAGTGACACAAGTTGGAAGATATATTCCAGGGAATAGCATTCCAAGAAATAAACAGGTCCCACTTGCATTGCAAAAAGATTATCTGGTGTAGCAGAGTCTGCAAGAGCAGTTATTTACCATAATAATCACTAATACACACATCCGTGCAACTGCCAGGGTCTTGTACTTATACTTATCATAACCTATTATCATCAATACAATCTTCGTCATTATTCTATCACACTAAAATGTCAACAATTTAAACAGCCCTTTTATGGAATGAAAAAATAGAATATAATATTTATAATAAGCCACATAACAGTCCTTGATGGTAAAGCAACACCAAAAAGCCATCTTTAAATTGGCTGCAAGTTAGACTTTAATGCTGTGCACCTAAAAAAAAAGGAAGGAATGCCCTTGTTCACCTAACGTATGTTGTCCAGAGGGGGGCACAAAATTGTGACAAACAACTGAGTTAAGAGATGATTATTAGCTTTTGTAAGTAGACTTAATTCAAGTAAATTGTCTAATGCAGATGCTTTATTCAGTTGCTTCTATAAATCCCACATTACCATGTGTATGCCATGCTAATTTATAGCTGTTTACAGGGGGATCTTCATTTAATAAGCCCTTATGACTTCCAAGAGGATTCCTTGCCTCTCTTACTTTAACTACATTGACATAATAATGTTGAATCTGTTGAGTTGCAGAATGTAATAAGATTGGTGACCTGGCCTATGAGCAACTTATGCTTCTGAACCTACAAATTTCGATTTCATTGCTTCCATCAGACAAATCATTTTTTGGAAACTGTTCATAATCTGTTGTAGGTGACTAAGGATTGCATGTGGATTTTTAATTGTACCACAGATGACTCAAGCTATTACATGTGCAATTTCAAATAATATATTATGAAAAATGTTTGTGAAGAGCTCTATACAGGGGTTTATAAAAGATGCATTTTCACTACACACACCCTCACAACTACCAGCTGGGTATTAGGCTGGTTGGCTGGTGCCCATGGGGGATGACCTTGGAGAAAAAGACTAGAGACCAACAGGGAGAGGAGTAAAAGCCAGAATCAAAATTAATGACATTTATGAGTTGGTGGGAAGAACAGGAAGGTTACCAGGAGGCTTGGTGACTGATAGGTGATTGGTTCATCATATTTACTCGAGAGAGTGCCACGGCACTTATTAAAGTTTTCGACTCATCGGTGCGGCGCTTATTCAGGGGCGGTGCTTATTTAGAACTGCCTACTTGCAAATAACACAGTCAGATGTACCATTGTTAAATTTTTGTTTTGTTCATAACAATAGCATAAGAAGGATGTAATAAAAAGGTTAGTTTTAATGGTTTAAATCCCTTTCCACATCCAAATAAATAACAATAATAGCAATAACAATATCATCTGTATTAGCATTTCAGCATTAGCTATGTCAAAAATCAATAAGTGCCGCATTGTTGCTGGATGGATGTAGCGCTTATTTGGGGGCGGTGCTCTTTCAGGTAAATACTGTAAATAAAGCCAGGGCTATAAGTAACCTGTGAAATTGCATCATAAAAAACGTTCTCCATTACTTATTGTTTCTCAAGTCTACTGTACATCTTCTTAGAACACATGCAGTTTAGACATCCATGAGCACCTGTTCAACAACAAACTCTTCTTATTGGATAGGTACTATTCATATGTGTACTTTGAGCTGTTTAAGGGTTCTTTTTCATTAAAATGAGAAAGAAATCCCTCTTTGTAGCAACCAGCTGTAATCAAGCTTTTGATATCACGTCAATGTCATGTATTTTACATCAGTTACCCATTTAGTACTATTACAATTAATGTGATAGTACTAAGTGGCAAATAATTTTGGCTAACTTTTATAAAAAATAATCAGTACATTTTAGCCTTTTTAGGTTTACGATAGGTACCATTTGGGTACATGAGTTTATCACTAACATCATAATCTCTTGTCAAGTTTGTCAAGCTAATAAATAAGAGAACACATCAGTGAACTGTATTCAGTTTCTCATGAGCATGGGAATTTGGTAAAACATTTGGGAACACTTTTTTTGACCTTGGACCTTTCAAGGGTGCTACTCGGAATTTTAGCAGTCATAATATATCACAGTGGTTGAACGTGCAAAAAGTAGAAGAATTCACCAAGAATTTGGTTGTTTTAAGGGTGGTACCTCCTAATACAGATGTATTTTTGCAAAGGCTATAACTATGGGGAAAAAGTAGACCTTAGCAAGGGTTATTGGAATCCAAAAAGAAAAATGTGGGTAACCACGCATTTTTCAGAGATAATTCCATAATTCTAAAAAAGCGTGAAAATACGAAGAATGTATGGCAGTTTCTTTCCAAATTTAGGCTCAATTATCTCTGATAAATGAGTGGTTACCCCCAATTTTCTTTTGGATTCCGATAGCCCTTGCTAAAATCAGCTTTTTCCACATAGTCTTAAACCGCACAAAAATATTGGTGTATTAGTGGGCAAATTCCTTAAGAAACCCGAATAGCCCTAGATGTGCAGAACGATGCGCAGTAACAAAAGGAGGCACCGTCCTTAAAACAGTAGGGGTGAAAAAACCAATAGGCATTCATAGAAAAATACTGTAAAGTAAACCCTTAGGTTCTCATACTAATTTATACAACAAAACATACCTCAATGAAGAATCATGGCCTTCTTAGAATTTGACATTTCTGTTTGTGACCAGCCTTCCAGTCCTTCTTCTGGCACTCTCGGGTACAATAGACAACAGCTTTACATGCACTGCACTTCATCAAGATGACATCTTCACTACCCATCCGTCCACAACACGTGCAATGCTGGATTTCGAAGGTGGAACTTTCTTTCCACACCGTTTCCTTAAAGTTTGCAATCATCTTCACCTTCAGCATGGTGTAGATCTCACCACAGGCAAATTTGCATAATCCTGCAAGTCGGGGGCATTTGGCAAACTCCTCCAAGTTGTCAGTATCCATGATCTCCTCATAGATGTACATGTCATGACACAAGATCATGTCGTTAACCAGCTCCCCAGAGTTATCTGTGAACAGTGCTGCACTCAAAGTGAGAGTTCCCTCTGATGAACAGCTGACAAATGAGACAGGGTTTTTTCTGCTAGACAACAACTCAACAACATAATCTTGAAATTTAGCCAAGTCTTGGCATTCACATTCTTTCTTGTTGCAGGTTGTTGTTGCTTGAGCAGAATTCTTATCTTCTTTGAGACACAGTGGAAGGTCCTGCTTTGAATAACTCTCATAAACTTTCTTTGTTGCAGCAAGCAGATCATTGAAACTTCCAGAGAGTGCTTTCTTCTTCTCAGAATCTGTCTTGGTTTTCCACTTGAACAAGAACCGACTGGCAACTGAAGGAGCAACAGACATTGCTGTCATAACTGAACTTAATTGGTGCAAGGAGGCTTTGTCATCGCGTAGGCTTGCATATTGTGGTACTTCTTCAACTTTCTTAATATCTTGGATAATTTGAGATTCAAATGCCTTCTGGAAAAGTAATCCAACATCACTGATAATCTTCTCCGAGAGCTTTCCACGACAATGCTTGGCCATCAACTCCTTCAAGATTGTTGTGCAGGATTCTAACCATTCATAAGGTTCAAAACTCTCACAGTCAATTGCATCAACAAACATAATCACAGCACCTTCAACTAAAGCTTCTGTCATAGGAGGAGTTGGTTTGTTCTTCCAGTAGAGATTCACAAATGAGTGTTCCAGAAAGACTCCCAGGCTGTCCTTTAAGCTATATGCAATAGCACAGTTCAATTCCTCTTTGCTTTTAATCTGCTTCACCACAGCAAGTGCTGTAATAAGATTTCTTCTTGTAGCTTCTGTTCCAATTTTTCCTTTGCCGTCTTTTTCCACACAAGTTAAAATCCACGTTCCTGGGGAGCCATCATTTGTCACTTTCTTTGCTGGGGCATGACAAGTTTTACACACATGCCCCTTTGACTGTTGCCAGTCAACCATGTTGAGCTGACCTTCACACTCTCCCATTTTTGCCAGCTTGATTTGTGTTAGGTTCAGAAAGACCTCAATAACTGGAATCTTTGCACTCAGCATTTTCTCTGCATTCTGGTCATCACGAATTTTTTTGGCTGAATCCAGCATGGTGACACCCATCTTTAGATCCCCTTTCCAGGTATACCACAATGCCTGGTGTCGAGCTATACCTCCGAGTCTATCAAAGTTTACTGGAATACTGAATTTTTCTAGTGTTCTCTTCTTCCAGGTCGAAGTTTTGCTCCTCTGGTTGTTCGCCTCGCTCATAAAATCAATCATGCTGTCACCACCTTGGAAGAGTTTTCCAGATTCCGGAAAGTTTGTAGGAGGAGGTGGCATAGGGCATCCCAAATGCTCCAATTCCGCTTTCTCGAGCCACCAGGCATCAAACTCGGGGCGGCGAAGATCCAAATGAGAAAATGCTTTCTTCACTTCGCTTCCTCCTTTGGCCAAAACAAATTCTTCTTCGTTGCTGTAGGTACAGAAACGGGAAGCGCGTTCGTAAAATTCAAAACTTCGCTGCACTTCCCGGTTGGCGAAAAGCTCGACTCCTCTAGCTTTTGCCTTTTCGTGGCAAGGAAGAGCCACAAGCTTCGCTACTTCTTCGACGGGAGCTGGTTGAAGAATTGCTTTTCCCACAGCCATACGGAATGTACTTTCTAATACTGCAACAAGCTCGTTTTCTTTTAGTTTTTCCACGACAAAGCCATCACGTATTTCGCCTCCAACGTAGCACAGAATATTCACGAGGTTATATAAAGTAACTTTTGCAGGTTTTTCACCTCTCTTGAAGATTCCATAAATGGAGAAAATGCCTCTTCCGTCGACATTTGACACATACGCTAAGCCATGCTTGTATTTTGATAAAATTTTGGGAGAAAATTTCACGCTCTGGGCCATTTTGTTTCAACTGTCTTCGTCAACAATAGCTTAGCTTGGCGCGGTTGCCACCAGTACTTTCGCGCCAAAATATTGAATTACTCTGCGCGAAGAGCATGACGGCCTTGTGACATTTAGACTCTTGTAGGGGTGGGGAGAGAGACACCAAAAGGGAATGATAAAAATGCTTCAGCGTGAAATATTTCACAAATAAGCTATACAGGAAATTTCAGCGCATTCTTTATGGATATTTAAACCTTTTAGAAAACGCTATTATTTTAAATAATTCGTAAATGTAAAGATCTCTTCTGTCAATTTCTACCAGGTCCCACCCCGCTAGTAGAATTTGGCGGGAATTGGCACCCACGTGGTATTGTCACACTTCGTATGTGACAGCAACAGCAACATGGCGTCGTTGCCCGATGGTTATGATTTGGGATGTTATCAATCCCCAGACTTTAGCACGGAAACTTTATTTAAGTACAAATACGGCGTGGCTTGTGTGTCGAATGTCGACGGGCGAGGGAATGTGTCCATTTACTCCATGATGAGAAGACAGGGCAAAAGACCGAAGCCAATCTTCGACTACGCGAACATCTTGGGTTATGTCGGCGGCGAGATCAGGGATGGCTTCTGTAATGCAAACCTAAAGGAAGGCGAAGCTCTTCGTTTCATGCAGACGCACATTGATCTTTCGAGAGGTCGAACCATCAGAATGGTTTATGTTCCCGTTGAAGAGGTATCAGCCTTGTTTGTGCTTCCATTACACAAGAAAGCGCTTGAGAGAGGCTTGGATTTCCCAGACCCCAACACGGCAAGTGCCTTTGAGTACTTCAAGCAAGTTGCCAATTACTGCCCTTATCAAACCGTGGAGGAGTATTTTGATGCTCAACTTGGACGAGGTCCATATAAAGCTGACTGTAAGAAGTTCAGCACTTACAGATCGGAGTTAGAATCGTGGTGGCTGGAAAAGTCTGAACTGTTGTATCATGACTGCCCTCTACCGTCCCAACCGCCCACACTTAACCTGTCAAATCTGGGTTCTATGATGGGAGCAGGTCCAGAGAGCTTTATGTCGGGGCTCTTGGAGCAGGCAAGCCAGTGGAGTAAGAACTATGAGGATTCAGAGTCGTGGAAGAAAACAGCAGTGAACAAATTCACCAATGTTCTGAACTACGAAAGATTTTGTGGCATGGCCAAGCAGCAAGCCTTGTGGTACATCTGGATGGGTGACCTTGAAAGAGCAAAGGTTATGGTAGATGCTTGGCAAGGACTAGAAAGAGACAAGGTAAAAGGTAGAGTATTGGATCCGACCAATGTTGTTGTTGAAGTTGTTCTAGATTCAACCCTTGGCAATCTGTCAAGTCGAGGGATGTGTGTAGGCCAGAGCACTATTGATGCCAGGTTGACACCTAAAGACCAGTGTGACACTTGTTTGAGTCCTGTGTCTCCAACAAAGAGACGCCAAGGCCTGAACGTCTTGACCTGTGTTGACAAAGACGCGAATGGTGAATTTGGCTGTAAAAGTGTTCGTCAGAATGTGGCAAAATTGCTGTTTGCAGTTTCCAAGTTTGGCCTCAACAAAGATTTTGAGTTGTCAGCTACCCACTGTTTCAAAGAAGCTCTTCACACCTTTCTGGAGCATTCATTCACTGTGCTCTTTTGGAGAATCAAACCTACAAACCCCATGACAGCAGCCACAGAGAATGAAGCACTTCCTCGTTTTATTGAGATGTTGAGAGCGAGTGAGAAGCTAGATGTGAATGAATGGGTGAATTCCTGTACCACTGTGTTGGGAGAAGCGCTTTCGAAGCACTGCAGCAGCAAGCTTGGCAAAGGAGATGTGAAGAAGTTGTGTGTGTTGTTTCGCTCAAAGATGAATAAAATTTTGGTAGAGTTCAAAAAGCTGGCCAAAGAAGAAGACACCTCAGAACCAACAGAAAAACTCACTGAGATAGAGGCCACTTTGGATCTCTATAGAACAACTGTTGCTCCATCCATGGCTCAACAATTCAAACACAAATGGCGGCTCTTTTCCACCGCTAAACGAAAGAAGGTGCTGACTGCTGATGCACAGTGTCTCATTCAAGCTTGCAATGAAACCTTTCAGCTTCTGGAAGCAAGTGCTAACAGTCATGATGAGGAAAGTGAAGTGGACCAAGAGGTAAATGACAAACTGCACAGCAGCTTTGAGAAAGAAAACCATGAATCAAACCTGGCGTCTCAACCATCAGCATCAACAGGTGAGCCTGAAAAAGTGGAGCAGGCTGATGAAATGGAGCAGAGCAAAGTACCTGAAAAATGCAATGATGATTCTTGCGCGTGCAAAGATAGTCACAAGTTGTGGCAACATTTGGTTGGAGTCTTGTCGAGTAAGAACAACCCCATCCCTTTCTACAAGTGCCTTGTTAGCGGAGATGTAGTGCTGAAGGAAGAACTTGCCCAGGATCAGGAGGGCACTTTCTTTGATGAGATGATCGATCTTAATGAAGAGTTTGTAGGTGGTTCCATCTTTCCAATGGAGGATGAAGTGTTTTCCCACTGTTGTCTTAGGCTGGCCTTGCTTTGCAAAATAGCATGCCACCGGCTCTTTCCAAGGCTGTTGGAGAATGTTATTCTGACGTTTGCAGAAATAGAGAAGAAGGACAACATCCGGTTCGAATGTCAGCCCTGCCAGTGTTGTGGTACACTTGAGAGTCAGCCTGGAGATTTCAAGAGATGTGGTGCCTGCAAAAGTGTTTTCTACTGTGGCCGGAAATGTCAAGCTCAAGACTGGAAAGCTGGACACAAAAAGAAGTGCAAAACAGCAAACAGAGAAAAGTAAGGTAGGTTTAATTTTTCATGTTAGAATATGGTTTTTCCTTGTCAAATATACATTTGGGTATAGTCTTGGGACCAGTTGTTTGAAGTACCCTGAGGTATCCAAAATTGAGTAGTTCAGTACAGTTGAGCATGCAAGATAAATCACAATGAAAATGAAGAGGTATAATAAATACCTCATTCCATGGTTTTACAGATTGTATTCACAAAAATGTTCTCATTGCTTGCATTTCTCTTTATATACTAGGCCCAGAAAAATGCTACACTGCTTGGAAACTAAACATGCCTATTATCTGTAAATCCATCTATTATTATTACTCTTTCATGTTTGAATTGACTTCTAAATAGATGTGACAAAAAAACTTCAATTGGCGACAGTTCTTCTGGAGTAGCAGTGTTTGGTTTTAAAAGTGACTTGGCCCTGGTGTTGATTTGTAAATTCTCCCTGTAGGTGACCCACAGGATAAGGTGTCCTTGGATTGCTTATAATACTAAAGAGAAAAATTTCATGGAGAGTTAGTTTTGTTCCTCTTGTAACCTGAAAACAGATACCCATAAGTGGGTTTATGAGTTTCTGCTGAAAACCTGACGATTTGACAACCAAAGCCAGTACTTAGGCATTAGATACAAGCATTAAAGGACCTGCTGGTACTGGTATCGTGTAGTTCCAGAAAATATCTGTACCCCCTCCTACATAAGGGATTTGCCCTATTACCCCCCCCCCCCCCCCCACCCCTCTGGAAATTCCAATTTAGCTTCATACATTGCTTTAAATTTTTGGGCCTTTGAGATGCCCCACTCTCCCTGGAATTTCCAATACCTCTTGTGGGGAGAGTATGGATATTTTCTGGAACTACAAATTATACTTTCGGCTACTCTATGCATTTATCTTGTGCAGTCTAAGCCCATGTTATATAGACTCCTGCATAATATGGAATTCAGACACTTTGTCTGGTCCCAACAGTGTATGTAATAATGGGGACTATTTCTGTACCAACTTTATTGTAACTTGAGTATATAAATAGTTCAAAAGTATGACAGAAAAATGAGGCAGTTAGAAAATTATAAAAATAGCCTTGTTTGTAAAACATGGGTCCAAAATATTTAAAGGCAAAAAGTGAATGCTGAGTCCATGCTATCAAATTTTAAATAAATGCTGGGGGCATAGTTTAATCAAAACACAATAAGTATACTTGCAACATGCTCAGTGAAAAGCAGCACTGATAGTATTGGCAGTGTGCCACATGGCAAGTCTCAAGTTACTTGAGAAAAAAAAAACAAAGCGACAACAATAATCAGACTTGATTATTAGACCTGAGAATAGAACATCAAAATGTTTAGCATCACCAAACAGTATTCTTGTCTTACAGTGTAAAGTTGTTTTTCTCTTTAGACACATGGACCAATCCATTGGTGCATATTTTCACACAGGATCTTTCCCATGCTGTGCCAGATGGATTCCTGGACACCACTTTCTGAGGAACCCAGTGAGTTAGAAGTGACTGGCTGCTCTAAAATAATTACTGTTAAAACCCTTAGCTTTCAGATCTTGAAATATTTCTTGTAGTATTTGTTGAAAAATGTTATCCAGAGTTGGTCTCAATGGACAATCATTTTCCTTGTTTTAATGTGTATGTGCCTATTGTCTGTTCACTAGTTGCTGTCGCTTTTTCTGACAAAACAGATTTTGCCACTTCAGTTGAAAAGGTTAACACCCCAAGGAAAAACATTGGAAGTAACTGAAAAATTTAATTTTTTATTTTCAATTGCGAGACCACTGGAAACAAACAGCAGTAGATAAAACTACTACCACATCATTCCTGTGGACATTGTAGGGTGTTGGAAGACAAAAATGGGGGGGGGGGGCGAGTTTGAACTTCCCTCTCCCTTGCTCTTTACTCCCAGTTCCCACCACTTCCTTGGCAGCTCCCAACGCTGTTTTTTTTTCTGTTGTAAACTCATTGTTGCAAAATTGTTCCTTATCCATCCCTCTTCCAGCCCCCTTACAAGTACCATTGAACCCTTTAAGCCCTAATGTTAACTTCCATATTCTCCCCACTATTCTTCTTATGTTTCTTATGTTACTAGTTGGGAGAATTTGATTAAAAATAGACATTTGATCATTGGTGATCATTTCTTTTATTCTTATGACCTGTATGTTTGATCAAGTACTAATACCATAAGGAGAAATTAGATGCTTGGCACTAATGGGGCTTAAATGATTTGTTCCGAACCCTTTCTCTCCTACAACCCCCCATTTTACTTTCAGGTTCCCCCTGTCCCTCTCCATGATTTTCACACTGAAAAGTCAGAACCTCAACACATGATTCATTCTGGAGTAAAAAGCTTCATGAGTGGCATACATTTAAGACAGGAATATTTTTTATGTTTAGGTTTTGTTTGCATGATGAAATGTACATTTGTGTAATTAAATATACAGTTTGAGTTTTTCCAAGTTTTTCCATTAATAACTTTTTTGGACTCTTTCATAAGCTAAATGATTTTAAGAATCTTATATCAAGGGTTGGTTGTTTACAAGTGAATTGACTCCAAGTCAGAATTAAAAAGGATACTACTTAATTTGACTTACTAGTTGAGACCATTCTCACCTACATTGTAGGACTTTTCTAGTGTAACTGAAGTCCCAGTGTTGTTTGTTTTGGCGTACTTACAGTCAATCTACGTCACGCGTGAACCATAGCTCTGTGATTCGAACAAAGTTCTCAAATTTGCATTTCAATTTTGAACACTTGTTAGGAGATTCAGAATTCCCATGAGTACTTTATTGGTTAATCAAAGATAAATAGTTATGAAATATAATTTTTTATAAGATATGAGGTATTTAAGAAATGCCAGGTTTTTTTATGTGAATGGTGATAGTATTTTGCTGTTAATTTGTGACTTTGTGATGCAAAATTTTCAAGATTCCGTTCAATTCTTGGAATTTACAAAGAGGAATTTTGGATGTTCGTTTCAAATTCGCAGATGACGTTCATGCGTGACATGGATTGACTGTAAGTTACACGTAATTTTCAACTTGTAGATCAGTTCACTGATTCACTTGGCCTGTGTACTTGACTTTGTATCACTAGTATGATAAGAAATTAGATTTTAATCAGTCTTAGATCTGATGGTGTCATTCCTCACTGCTGTTGTTTAAGGCATTGGAATTTTTGCATATATATATTGTTACATTTTTAGGTGCATATTATTGCAGAAGCAGTTCATGTTCAAATGCATAGGACATATATTTAAAGACAAGTTGCTTGTTAACTGTTGCTATTTCGGTTTCAGTTTAAAGACATTTAAAGAGTAATATATTCTTACTGATTTAGTTAATTGAAAAAAAAAAGTTTAATGATTTTACTAGTGCATGTATTATCCAAGATTTTATAGCAGATTTGATTTAAACTCAGTAAAAGAAGATTGAAATATCATGCTTTTGGTAAACTGATTTCTTTTTTGCAGTATCGCCTTTCATCTCTTGTGATGCAAATCACAAAAATATTAAGAGCTATAAGATAGGGCCCAACCCTTTGTAGTCGCTTTGTACCCCCACCCCCACCCCGACTCTTTAGTTGAGAGTCATCATGAAGAGAGACTGAGAATAAGGTGGGGGGGGGGGGGGGGGGGGAGGTTCAACCTTCTCCCCAGTTTCCTCTCCATTTTCAAAGTGACAGCAAGGTAAGACCCTGGCAAACAGCATGCACAAGAGCACAAACTCTCCCAGTTCTGCCAATAGAGAGCATTCTGCTATGTTGAAGTCATTCAAAACCCTAATATTTTTGGACATGTGATCTGCTATCTGCTAGTGTGTTATCTTGCCACTATGTGGAACACCAGAATGACCCTGGGGACGAGGTCGGGGGAGGTGAATCCCTCGCCCACTACAGATACCCTGCAGATGCAAGGAAGACTGCTTGCTGTCCCATTCTTGATAGTCTAGCAGGCAAGTTAGCCATGTTAGCAAGCAACCCACCCAAAACAAGAACTCACCTTGGCCTGGTCTTTCCTTGGCTGGGTAGTGCGTTCGCTTTCTCGTGTGATTAGTTTGCCTGTGACCACGGTCAAGAAAGGGACTCTAGCAGTCTATGCACAATGCAAAACATGCACCATCTTTCATTTCCTTCCCACAATCTGAACACCTGGAATGCACTATCATGCAGAAAAAAACAACCTTACTTTGGAGAAATGACTACTTGATATGCAGGTTTCTCGGAGGAACTTGAAGGTCCACCAATTTGCAGGTGTCAGCAAAAAGAACATTCTTTGTCTCTGGCTCAGAGTTGAAACCCAGACCTCCTCTACCCCTCTGCATACTGGCATCCAAGGGGAACTCTTACATGAAAGGAGCGGGGATGTTTGTCGTTTCTTTTAGGGGTGTAAAACATTAAAGATTTTGGTAATATGGAATTTGAACAAACTCAGCTAAACAGTTTTTAGCAAACTCAGCATTAAGCAAACTTGTAAATTATCAATTTTATTCAATATTCAAAAGACGTGACATCACACATACATACTTTTTAACTAATAAAAAGACACTTCTACTAGCTCCAGCATCTGGGTAGAACGGGCTCCATGACTTAAATTGTTGTGCTCTGCTCCAAGACCTATTTTCTCATAAGGTGTTGAGCATACAAGCAACATAAAATTGGAGGAATAAATGTGGTGGGCATTTTCCAGTTACAAAAAATGTCCATAAATTCTGGCCAAAAGGTAAATGGAACATGACTTTTTGGGTCATTCTTGTGGAAAATTTCCAGGAGAAACGGAACTTCTAAAAGGGTAGTCCCATTTTCCTGGCTGGGATGTTCCAAACGGAAATTATGTTCCATTTGTTCATGTGTCTTCTTTAATACCAGTTCCAGCCCTTTGACAGCTGATTTTGCAGGCATTAGAGTGACTTTACAAAGCCCGATTCTTATATGCTAATAAGAATCGTTAAATGCTAATGTGAAGAACAATAAAGAAAGCACTCGCCAAACTTAAAACGTTTTTTTTTTTATTATTTAAATTGTGCACGTGACTGTGTGTGATATCTGAATGGTTTGCATAGGCAACAGAAATTAGTGGTAACAAGTAATGAAGGAATGCAAATGGTATGCGCTTGGACGGCACAGAAATTTTCAACAAAATTCCCAGAAAATTTTTGTATATGGAAATGCCTACTGCCTTACACTGTGCTTTCCTTTGTGCTGCACACAAGGTGCTTGCAATGTTCTTACTTCTTTTCCAATTAATCCTACATAACTGACAAACAACAAAAAGTGGCTGTGAACAGACTAATAATCCACTACTTTTGTGTTAGCTCTTTTCACCCATAACTCCCGTGCTGCTCACAACCGCCCATAAAGGACCAAGTTCTTGTTCAGTAGATGATGTCATCACTTTGAGTGACAGCAGTTGTTTCTGATAGCCAATTGATGCAACTGGCACACACAAAAAGTGCCTAAACTGAAGCACTCACTTAAAATAGACCAGAGTTACACAAAAAAAGGAAAAAACGTTTCTTGTGAAATTGATGCAAAACCTTGCCTTGGCACTGGTTGACACTTCTAGTTGAAAATTTCCTTTTTCCTGCAAGTTTAGGTGAAATCTTTCAAATCCCGGGAAAGACTATCAAATGGCCTACAAACTAAAAAAAATCGAATTGAGAACCAAAAACAACGGGATTGAGCGCCCAGGAAAGATGACCAGTATGGTGTTTTTCTTGTTCAAAAACTCTCAAAACTTTGAATTGTTTGCATGCCTGAAATTAAATCTGCCAAACAACCTTGGAAATGGAAGAGAAGTTTAGTTTTCATGCTGCAGATGAAGTTATAGCCGTTTGGACTGGGATTTGAGCAGGCAGGTGCCAAAATGCAGCTTCATTGCCCTAAAATGGCTTTTTTTTTAAGGTTGGGGGTGAATGGGTTAAGATGTGATCAACAGAAATGATATCTGAAACAGGCTACTGACAACAGCTCCACTCCGCAGTACACAACAGGAGCAAAAACCATTAGGTTTATTTTGGCGGTTTCGGCCGAGCACCGGGAACTATAACAATAAGTTATACTACAACTTCTTATTACATCCAAACGTATGGCACATAACATAAAACAGAGCTGAGCGAGTTTACAAAGACATTACTGTCAGAACGGAGGCCAGAGAAAACCTGCCTGAAAAAACCCTGATGGGGAAAAAACTCAGCAGGAAATCTGGGTAGGAACCATGGCTTAAGCTCTAAATGGCTCTTCCTACAAGGCTACACGTTGCAAACATCCCCACCCGCGTTAACTAAAATAAAAGTCGCATGTATGACAATGAAGAACAAGTTACTTAAAATTAAAAATAACATAAGCTGAATGAGGTGTCGGCCTAGAATGATTTCCCACGTGACTTACATCACGTATATAGCCCTCCTTTCTACCCATGCTGCACTTCAACTAAACCAGCCTCAGTCCCCCTGCTCTTGTGCCGCAGAAATACTTCATTTCTGGCTAATTTGTATCCACTCAAACGCCAGAAATTCCATATTTTAGTCAAATTTTATTTAGGTCAACAAGCTGGTTACACATCCATCTAAAATTATTCCTTATAATTATAACTTAAATTTTCACATGGATTTTTTCCATTGGTGTTACTTTGCATGAGAGTTCTATCACTCATTATTTGCTGGGTGTGTTTTTGTGAAGTCATTCTGCACCTTTCCAATCAGTTCAGGATTACACAGCACATCAATAGCAGTCATAGCCAAAGCCTTGCTAGCAATCAAAGTTTTCTCATGAGCTAGCTCTGTTCCTGCTCCTGCTGTGAATGCATGTGAGTGATTGGCAGCTGTCGTACCAATAGTGTAAGTGGGGTGTATTGAGGGAACCACATGTGAAACATCACCCATATCAGTTGAAAAGAGTAGCTCTTCTTCAGGAGGGAAGAATACACCCATGCTCTCTGCATTTGTTTTGTATAAATCAGCAAGGGTGTTGTTGCTATCTAGATTTGAAGCAGGTGTTGCCCATTCAAAAGAGACTTTGCACCCTAAACGTGAAGAGAAATAAGATGGACATTACCTTATAAAAGACTTCAATTAAAAGCAGAAACTCATTGAATTTTTTTCAAAATTGCAAACCTTTTTATCTAATTATCAAGGTCATTTTTGGGGTTTAGAGAGTCTAGAGCTAGAGTAAGCCATTGCGAGGACTGTCCATACCTCTGTCTTTGGATGACCTATGTGGCTGAGGAAAATTTGCAAAAGCCAATCTTGCAACTGAATGGTTGAGAGGAGAGCATCTTCTCTTTGAATGGTTGGTTATTCAATGTTTTACAAGTTTTAACAGTCAGACAGGTTAACTCAAGATAAAAAGTAAAGAACCCCAAAAAGGTACAGCAAGTACCCCTTCACTCTTATGACCAGGAGTTGCCCCAGTCAAATCCAAGAGTTATGTGTGAATGTGGTTCTAGCAGATGAATTCTTCAAATGTGACCATTCAAATGAAAGCTATCATGTTTCACTTTCCCATTTCTTTCCTGTTCCTTTTTTTAAATATTTTATAGAATGATTTTCCAATTATATTTTTTTACTGTTTTGTGCTCAGTAGGGCCACAATATGATGTGACTGAATAGAAAAACAAGTCTAAGAAACTCAACTTCAATATTAGCTAACCTGTGGCAGATGCAGCGGCTTTCAAGCAGTTTGTGTCCTTTTCAGTCAGTTGATGTAACTCCTTATTATTTGGTGCTCTCGTCTCAAATATCAACTGGGCTCGATCAGGAATAATGTTCGGCTTCACACCCCCCTCAGAGATGACACCATGTACACGCCATGTGGGCTTCATCTGTTGTCTTAATGCACTGATATTGTTATAGGCCATGATTGCTGCATCCAAGGCATTAATACCTTCCCAGGGGAATGCTGCGGCATGAGCGGCATGACCTTTGTAGGTTACAATTACAGTTTGATCAGATAAAACCGTTGGCTTCAACACACTAACTGGGAAAGGATGAACCATCATACAGAAGTCAACATCTTTGAAGCAGCCATTGTTGATCATCAAAACTTTGCCTGATCCATGTTCTTCGGCAGGAGTCCCAAGAACAACTATTTTGAATTTAGGCTTCTGATTTATTGATTCCAAAGCATGCTTGAGACCTGTAAAATTACATGTAAAGAGGCATAAGATGTGTGCCAGAGTTGACATCAGCATAACAAGCCAGAGAGACCTGAGTGAGAGCTGTATCTAATTAAACCCGGTTAGTGTTTTTGGGGAGGTGGATTAAAACAACATTTTTAACCTCAAACACAGCTATGTGAGGGAGGAAGGTGGGGTCACATCAGATAGTATTATGCTCCCATCAGTAGAGTGAAGCCCTAGTGTATTTTAACCCTTTCACTCCCAGAGTCAGCTATGGAGACATTAAGGTGATTCTAACTTCTGAGTCTGTGGATGAAATCGAATGGTGTGACCATTCAAATGAAACCTTGTCAGCCGTACTTTCACATGGTACTATTTATATTTAAGTTTTTTACAAAATGAAATTTCGAATTCATCATGAATTTTAATTTCAGGCACTCTTGGGAGTGAAAGGGTTAAGTATAATTTGAACAATCTTTCCACCCTCTTCCTTTGGGGATTTGGTTGTTAAATATAAATTCACAGCCATATACACTCCATCACCATAAATGGAAGTTTGTGGGTGGAAGGGAGGAAGAGAAGAATAGAGGCTGGGAGGATGTGGGACATTTGATATTTTTTACTTCTCCACCCTTGGGAATGTAACTGTCAATTCATGACCAGCTCAGTACACTGTATTTCACTGTATATCATTTACAACGTAAATTACTCACAAATGGGGGTAGGGAATGCCAGGAGTGGTATTTGATCCATTCTTCTGAGATATCCAACAGTCAATTAATTCACTCCAAATCGAGGATTTGATGATTAGTTTGGACCGCAAGGTAGGAATTGAAGAAAAACTTCGCGATAGCCAAAATCTCTACATGTGCCCAGCCTTCCACACCCTCCCATAACCCATTTCACATTGATCGGATTGTGCTACATAATAAAAAATGGTCTACAAGAAGTTGTAAAATTGTTGAGACATTCTCTTATAGAATTGGATTTCCATCAAAAAACGCACTCTTGAAACAAATGGAAAACTTAAATACATTTCTGACCCTCCCCCTCCCCCTTTCAATGTTGTTGCTTGTTACTATGAATGTTATTACTGAGTCGATAAGAGGGGAGGGGCGTAAACGTGTATTGACTGAATGGCAAAAATGACCGGAAATATAGCGAGTGTCTCAACAATTTTGCAAGTGCTTGTAGCAGCTCGCTTGTTAAAATTTCCGCACAGCCCCATTATTAAATTAATTATACATGCAACTACGTTCATACTTTTTCTGAGTCAGAAAATGTGTGCATAATTAATGTAGGGGCTTTGCGAAAATTTTACCGCTCGCTTTGTACGGTAGAATAATCCGTATAACGTTTACCTAAAGCTGCGGCTACACCTGATTCAGCGATTAGATTGTGTCCACACGCGTGTCCCACTTCTGGTAAAGCGTCATATTCACAAATCAATCCAACTGTCAGACCTCCATCTTCACCGGTTTCAGCACGGAAAGCGGTGTCCAAAGTGTAATGGGGGGTCACATTGAAACCGTGCGTGGCGAAATATTTTGTTAGTTGATCGTGTGCATATGTTTCCTTAAAAGCCAGCTCTGGGTTATTCCAAATGCCTTGGTTTAAATCGTACAGCTCAGCAGAACGTTGGTCGATCACTTCTTTTGCTTTTTGTTTTAATACATCGACCAGAGCGTCCGCCATTTTGGTATCCCGATGCGTGACTTTGATACTCTAAACCCAGGGCGCGTGGGGGAACCCGCGCCCTGGGTAAGAGCGTGCACCCTATTTCAGACCTTACCCAGAATTCAATATCCTATTTCAGACCTGCCCAGGAACTGCTTCGGTCTGCGAAGACACTTGACAAGGTCTTCAAATTTCCGTATTAATCAAAACACACTTCTTTAGCTTCTTCTATATAAAGCCATACCCAATTCCAGACCAGATCGCACAAACCTTACCCTATTTCAGACCAAAACGGCTCAAAAACCCTACCCTTTGGCGCCGCACACATCTATATAGCTCATATAAAGGAGTACCCCCGGAAGCCCAAGCTTAATACACCTACCTATACATGCATATGAACGAAATAAAGCTTTTGAGGATTTGTATGGCTTTTTTAGTTAATTTTAGTTTAATGGCATTTTTAGTTATAAAGCTCGTTCAAGACACCTTCCTTCTGTGTTAAGTTGGGTGGAAACGCTGTGCAAGGCTAAGGATGGCAAGGAACCACTATTATTGTCACTTCTAGAACAAGATTATCCAACATGCGGTGCCAGTAGTATTGTAATAGTTTAATTGTCTAAGCCTAGAGAACACGTTTTTTTTTCCTTGCCCGAGTATGTGTGTGTGTTGTGTGTGTGTGTGTGTAGTCCTAGTATGTACTTTATTCCTTCTTGTAATGTCCCGTGAATGTCTTGCAAAATAAAATAAAATAAAATAGAAAAGGAACCACTTTGCAATGTTTCATGATTTTATCTTATTATAGGAAATTAACGCGAATTGTAAAAATTCGTTTTTTGTGAGCGTTTAATTTCAGCGTTGTTAATCAAGTGGAGCGTTAATTTCTGCGATCTTAATTTCCATCATTTTAATCCCAAATTCTGGATCCAGTCCAGACATTCTTGACACCTACAAAACCATAGCTTTACTGCACATTGTCTGTAAAGAAACAGCCTCACACACCTGTAGACTCTGTTTTGTTCGTGATTTTTCAATTCAGTTATGAAATACATTTTTGTTCCATTTGTGACCACAAAGTGTTTTGTGTTAATCGCGTTAATTTCCCTCTTTTCAAAATTTCCACCTAGTTTGCGTTAATTTCCTTAATTGGGGAGTAATTTTCCCCTGCTCAATTCGCGTTAATTAAAGTCGAGTTATTTTCAAATAAGAACATATCAGTGGACGACGATGACTTCCTGGTTAAATCTAAAGATATGGCAGCATTATTTACACAGCGTGGTTATCCATGTACTTCCCTTGAGCATGATCTACGCAGGGTAACAGCCATCAGCCGTCCTGATGCTCTGAGAGGGTCTGAGCAAGCTGATACAACCACTGATAGAGTGCCTTTGGTCCTCACGTATCACTGCGTTTAACACGCAAGTCAAACGGTATCTTATTCAGAACTTCAATATCCTCTCGACTGACCAGCAAACGCGTGACATCTTCCCACAACAACCCTTTGTGGCGTACCGACGCGACTTGAGCTTGAGAAACATGCTGGCGCACTTCGCCGAAAACTCATCCACCTGGCGGCCTGGGTCTCGTGCATGTCAACGTCCTCGTTGCCAGACTTGCGAGTACATCAATCCAGTCACCGAGATACGAGGCCCTAAGTGTACCTTTACCATCCATGATCATTTCTCCTGCGTGTCAGAAAATCTCGTGTACTTTATATCCTGCCGCAGATGTTCCCATCTTTACATCGGCGAAACTGGGCGAAGCCTCAGAAGTCGATTTGGAGAACATCTGCGAAGCATACGCAAGAACACTCCTGGTTTCCCTGTGACACAACATTTCAACTCCACGGGCCACAGTATCGCAGATGTCCAGGTGCATGGGATGCGCTTATGTACCGGAAACAACATCCAACACAAGCAGGTTGAAATGAGGCTGATTTTTTGTTTGGGAACCGTGCAACCAAATGGAACCAACATCAATTTCAGCTATATTTGAACTGTACGCGCGCTTTTTTACGCGTGCGAGCTTTCATCTTACTTAGTTTCGAACAGCGCGTATTATTAACGGTTTCTCACACTGATGAAGGGTAACAAACCAGAAACGTCTGTGTTAAACGTAACATTTTTTGACACTTTATGAATATTGTTATATACAGTATCAGTCCTACATTTATTTTCAAATACCTTAAAACGCGTTAATTTCCTATAATAAGGTATTTAGTGATTTCGCTTTCATTTTTAGCTTGTGGAGTACTCAATAATGTTTTATACGGGGAGGCTCCGCCCCCAAGAATCAAACCCTTACCGTTCCTATTGTCGCCGGGTCTGTTCATGTACTTCAGTTGCCCTGGTTCAGATGCTGAAAGCTTTGCGTTGTTATTTCTGCCAAAATTTGGCACTGTTTTATATATATTTAACTTTGGCTGCCATCTCATTCACTTCACGGCGCATTTTGAGTACCCTTAAATATACTAAAATAACAATTTTCCCTACCCTAAGTATGCTGCGAAAGAAAGAAATCCATTGCACCAACTCAAAGTCAACAAAAATGGCTAAAGAATTGTAGCGACGTCTACAAAGATTTCGATTGGTGTAAAACCTACCAGCTAGCTTTTGAATGCACTAAAAGTACAAGAATTTTAGAGGTCCAATTTAAACTTTTACACTGAATAAAAGCAACAAACGATTTTCTGAACAAAATAGGACTAAAGACTACTCAAAGTGCTCGTTCTGCGGAAAAGAACAAGAGACGCTGCGACATCTCTTCTGGAAATCCTCCTAGGTTGTCGTCTTCTGGAATTTCCGCACAATATTAAGGTCTTGTAAGCCCATTCCCAATCAAAATTGTGGTCAGGTAATAGAATCGCGACTCAAGTCAACAGAAGAACAGCACAACTTTAATAGAACAGGTTCCAAAAAGTTCATTGCATATTATAAGTACATAAAGTGGTATGTACCAAACCAGTGGATAGTGTTTTTCGCGCGCTCTGATTGGCTATTCAAACTCGGGATAGCATCTGCTAATCACCTCTCGGCATTTTTCTGGATTTCGCGCGGGAGTTTTGCCTCATTTCTTAGGAAAAAAACTATTTGCGCTGGCTATCCGCTGGTTTGGTATATACCAAAACAATTATTCACCTCACTGTCGGTGGAGAGCGGTAGATATCACCTCCACTTCGGTGAATAATAAATTGTTAAATATGCCATCCACCAGGTTTCCTCTGAGGCTAAGCTCACCAGAGAAAAGAATAGTTATTTACTCTTAAACAAGCATGGGGACCTATCTTTTTTTCCAAATATTTTTGATCTACCATTCATCCTCTTTTTGTTCAAAGAGTTAGAAAAAAATCACACACAAAAAAATTTATTACTAGAAACGCGTTACTCACGGAGACGAAATCACGACCTCGAGAACACGCACGTAAGGAAGGTTTTAAGTCAATTTCGTCTGATGCTTCGAGCATCTGCCATAAAACTTCTAGTAAATTGTTTCTTGTTATCCATATTGCACATCTAGTACATTGTTTCAAGATTTGCTTAAATCATGCGCTTCCTCTTCCTACGGAAAGTAACGTAAACTGATCAAATAAAGATGTGTTCGTTAGGCGAAATTGCAAGGAATTATGGGGTAACTTGAGGCGATGATATCTCGTAAACGGACATGGCGACCTATTCTTTTTATTTTATATTTCAAAACATTGCGCGATAGATAACAACTTGTGAAAGTTTGACAGAAACCGTATGTTAAATTTTATTTCGGGGGAATGACCTTAATGATCATTTCATACATTTACATTTTAGATACAATGTGTTTCTCCCCCAAAGAGTCAGCCCACGGGGTCGGCGTATTGGGGGAAGGCACTGGTTTGGTACGGACAGGAGAGAGGACTGGGGACAACAGAGGGGCTAAAACTCAATGTTGGTCAAAAAATGATGTTCTCATAGTAAGGTCTTGTAAGACCATTCACGCGATCAAAACGTTGAGGCCAGGTAAAAAAAATCACGACTCAAGCCAACAAAAGAACAGCATAGGTTTAATGGAACGGGTTCCAAAAAGTTCATTGCATGTTACAAGTACATAAAGTGGAGCTGGTAATAACATTTACAAGCATTTCTTCTTGTTACATCTGTTCCTGATATTCAGGGTTTGCTGTCGTTTCTTTCTGGCAGCAGCTGCTGCAGCGGCTGCTCGATCAGCGGCTTCCTTTTCCAGCTTAGCTTGCCTGCAAAATACGAGAAAAAATTTGATATTCCAACGTGCTCTAACTAGTCAGAGCATGTATACCGCTATGTGGAAAACTGGACCCGAGTGTATCACGTGTTTTCTGGGAAATTCCAACCCCTACGAAGTGAACTGAGAATTCTTCGAAAAGATCTGAATGTTGTCTGATATGTTTAAGTCTGAAGTTTATCTGTGAATTACAGTCTTGAGGATGGTCTAGATTTAAGTTCTTCGATTGTGTCCGTTTCTATTCATATTTTAACCAATAGCAAGCAAAACCAGTGCTAATCAAATAGTAGGACCCATAGGGTGCATGTGGTGTTCGTGTCTGCCCCTTGCTTTTATGTTTCTAATCAAATGGGTTTTTCTCGCGCTTGGCCTCACTTGCATGTTTCCTCGTGTTCGCTGCTCGGCACCGGGAGCATGCTTTCCCGCGCTTGGAACTGGACGCATTATTCTCGTGGCCGGCACCCGGAGCATGTTTTCCGGCGCTTGGTACCGGATACATGTTTTCCCGCGCCTGGGCACACGCAATTTGCTCGGTACCTAGGCTTGGATAAATTCTGCTCGTAAAATGGCTTATTCTGCCTGCCGGCAGTGCTCATAAAAATCGCTTATTCTGCTCAAAATTCTGCTTGGACACCCTTATTCTGCTTGAATTCTGCTCTGCACCCGAAAAATTCTCGGCCCTTCCGACCTTACGTATTTTCACAAATATGGAAGGGAGCCTGAGCCTAACCCCTAAATACTAATTTATGCCGGAGCAAAATTGTAGTCCATCTCACTTTATATCACTACTGTTAGACGAAACAGTGACTTTTTATCAGCATCTTACAAAACAGAAGATCAAGCAAATGTATAGAGACTGGGTAATTATTTTTGCATTTTTTGTATTTATCTAGTTTTCATTTTTTCTTACAATTGTTATGCATATCATTAGTGTCACTAATTTTCCATTATTCTGCTCAAATTCTGCTCGAAAATGCCTTATTCTGCCGGCAGAATGCTCGCCTCAAAAATCGCTTATTCTGCTCGAAATTCTGCCAGCAGAATTTATCCAAGCCTATTGGTACCCAGTGTACGTTTTCCCGGGCTTAGAAATGAACGCGTGTTTTACCGAGTTTGGTATCAAGTGTATAGTTTTCTTCACTTGCATGACACCACGTGCATGAGTTTTTGTGCTTGGCTCCGTTTGCATGTGTCTTTGCACTTGGTGCTGGGTACATGTTTTTCCATGCTTGTCATTGGTTGCATGTTTTGCTCCAAGTTCTGATTTCAGTGATTTGTTCTGCTGTAGTAACTGCATTCACTGTAATTGGTCAGGTCAGAGATTTTGACCATTTTACTTGTGTGCTATGTAGGTGCAGAAAACCAATCAATGATGGTTTAGGGAAGTTAAATCCTGAGGATCAGGGCTACGTGACACTACTCACCTTCTTCGTCGAATGATATCCACTGTACATTTAATCAGGTAAATGAACAGAACACAGAAGTTCACAACAATTAGATACAAGGCGTCTTGCCAGGTCAAACCAGCCAACAACGTCATGATGCGAGTCACGTGACCTGTCAGAAAAAGGGGAAAAGGTGAGCGGTTGTAGCAGATTTTTAACCGAGTAGGATGTTTTACTAGCTAGAATAGTGTTCTTTCGCTACAGCTTCCATCTTACAAAAACTCTTTTGAAAATGTGTTGAGACTTAATTGAACTTTGGCTGGAATAATTTTTCACCACTAGGAACTTGAATCCGCTCGGAAAGACATGCATTCACGCCAGTTGTTCAAGCTTTACCACAATTATGCTTAACACTTACTCTTCAGATATCCAACATAGAATTCGGTGAGAACATTTCTAGGCCATGCAACAATTTCCCATACTTTTCCAGCCATCCACGACACTCCGTACCAAATCCCCTCAGCCAACCATGTGCCTTTGTACCGAATGGATTCAGTTAAACGCTCAGCTCTTTCCCAGGCCCACTCTTTCGAATGCGTCAGCGCGCCCCAGGTCCACTTCACCAAACACGTAACACTGTCACAGGTCCACTCAACTCCGTCCAAGGTCCACCTCGCCACACAGATCACGCCATTGCAGACTTTCAAAAACATGTTGGATGTGCACTTAAAGCACATATTTCCGGTCCGTGTTACTCCGTTCCATGCCCAGCTTGTCGTTGCATTGCATACGTTCCATATAGTTTTCAGTACCGAGCTGGCCTGATTTTGGGCCTGAAAACATAAAATAGAAGATAGTGACTTGCGTCAAAACGTTTGTTTGACGGCGCCATCTGGTAAACATGGGTGTATTTTGAGTGTATCCCAAGCGCGAAGATAGTGACTTGCGTCCTCTAAAATGAACCACGTCTGATTTTAAAATCGGTTTTTTTGTATATATGTGCCCTTACAGCACACGCTTAACATGCGCTTTAACTGCACATTAGCTATGGTTGCTCCTTTCCACGCCAAGGCTGCCGTTGCAATGCATACGTCCCGTACATTTTTCAGTGGGCGGAGGGAACTGATTTCAGACCCAAAATCAGACCAGTTTCAGGTTGAAACTGGTCTGATTTCGGGTCTGAAAACAGAATACAGAAGAAAGGAAACTGCGTCAAAACGTTTGTTCCACGGCGCCATCTGGTAGTCATGAGTACAATTTGATAAATCCCAAGCGCACGCTAAGTGGATCCTCTAAAATGAACGATGTCCTATTTTAAAATAGATTTGTTTTTATGTGGTGAAGATCTTCAATGGAGTGAGATGGCTAGTGTTGTTTTAAACATTGACTAACTATCTTACTCCATTGAGACTTACACAGTCATCGATGAAAATAGTTAATTAATATCGATTAATATCGGTGTTCGATGATAAATGGTTGATTGATGATTAATCATCGATTACCATCAATTTCGTCGACTCGCATCGAATTCCGTCAACATCGAGTCTACAGAAAGTCTCTCCCCGTTAGTCGTCTTTTGAGATAGTAATGCTGTATGCATCTTTTGCTAGACCGCAACTTATATTCTGTTTTGTTCTGTATGTTTTGTTATGTTGTAGAATGCGACAGAACACGTTGCGGACAGACTTGCGGACAGACTCTCTGTTCCTCACAGAGTGAGGAACAGACTATGTCCTACTTATATTTGTAATATTTTTAATAATCATAATTCCTCTTACTCTTTAAGACAGTCAGACTTTTCCACACCAAGTTTCAATACGGTTACATATGGTAAACATTCTTTGCGTTATCTTGGACCAAAACTGTGGGGAAAATTATCCCCAGACATAAGATCAGCTAAAACTTTAAATATTTTTAGGAAACAGATATTAGGCAAAATACGATATTAGTCTGCTCATAGATGATGGCTGCAAGGGCTGTTCCCTCTGCTCCTCATAATTATTTTATACAGTTTTAAGTATTTTTAATTCTCTTTTTACATATTTTTAATATCTGCTCATCATCATTATTTTATATAGCTTTAAGTATTTTAAATTCTCTTTATAAATATTTTTAATATCTGACTATCATAAATATTTTATATAGCTCTAAGTATTATAAATTTTCTTTCTACATATTTTTAATATCTATTAATTGTGTCCCCAAATTAGTATGGGATTTTCCCAGGCTATGTGGCCTTGACACATTAATAAAGTTTATCATCATCATCATCAAAGTCTCAGTTTGAAGACCTATCACATCATTGGTGATTTCAATGCATGCGCTGCAATAAGAAATAAAATTGCAAATTATCGGATAGATAAGTATCAAGGGTATAAGTTTGTATTTATTAAAATACCTTTAACTTTCTAAATAAGCTTTTTTTCTGTTTCGTTGCCGTTTCAATACGAATGGAAGGTCATGTCAAAGTTCACTGGACACTGCAACAAACGGCTCATGACTTGTATTATTTGACTAAATTAAGAAGTGACGACAATCGATATTTATCGATGTCAATTAAGATTATTGATTACTAATCGATGAAAATCATGCAAATGTCTGTCATATCGATTACCATCGATTTTCATCGGTTATATTGGTTTCGTTGCTTTATATAATTAACTGCTCAATAACTATGGTTGCCCCGTTCTTAGCCTGCCGTTGCATTGCATACATTGCGAGACATTTTTCAGTAAGCTGAGAGTTTTAATTCCCTCAGTACTGAAAACTGCATCGCATGTATACATGTCTGCTTTGGGTCTGAAAATAGAAGGCAGAAGAGAGGGATTTGTGTCAAAACGATTGTTCGACGTCATATAGATGCACGCCATTTGGTAATCTTGAGTACATTAATCTCAAACGTAATAAGGAAAACCGATTTTGGCGTTACAAAATCGGGTTGTTTTGAACGGTTTCAAAGCTGAACATCCCCGCATTTAGTCAAGAGCCCGCTAAGTTAGATACCCGCTAAGTTAGATACCTTTTCATGTCTGGGCGCGTTTTCATTCTTGAATATCAGGATTGAGTAAGCAGACGGAGTGGGACTTTTGTCGTCATTGAACTGCAAGTGCATATCCAGATAAAGTCCATCGATTTCGGCATTTATTGCAAAACCCTGCAAACAAGCGAAAATCATAAGAATGGACCACAGCGCGAAAATAGCGAGGTGACCGCTAATATAGCAAGCATCTGATTAGCGAGCGGGTCTAGTGAGGATGGAATTTAACGAAACCTGCTTGTATCAGAAAACACACGGCAAAATAAATGGAACAACCATTGAATCCTTTTCCCAGCCAAGGTGCCGTTTCTGAGAACGTCATGGAAAAAGAATTCAACTTGGTGTCAAATGACCAAGTTGAATTCCTGTTCGACGACGTGGTCAGAGTCACAGCTCACTGGCACTCAAATACTGATTAAATTAAATGCAAAAAATGTGGTTGGAGTTTGAAGAAAATAAAATGGACCAACCTTGTCAATCCTTTTTCCAGCCAAGGTGCCGTTTCGGGGAAGCTCATGGAATAAGAAGTCGACCTGGTCAATGTTGACTTCGACAGTGTGATGGATTTCTGCAAAAAAAAAAAAAAATGATATAACATTGTTACTGTCATACTGTTTTTTTGTCTTGTGATCTCCCACTTACAAGTTAAACCAATTTAATGCAAGAAAAAAATAACTATAATAACCGTTAAAGCGCGCGCTCGAAAAGAAGCACACACGATTACGCACGCGCTGAACAACAGTGGAGATTACCATGGCAACCGAAACTTGTTTGGATTTTATTTAAAAAAGGTAAAAGTTTGTAACATTTGCAATCGAAGAATATTCCTGATTCCTGCTCTTAAGCGAGATTTTTTTCCTCTTTTCTCTTGTGCGTTATGTTAGACAAATCGATGAGATTGAGTGAGAAAAGTTTGATACTGAAAATAAACCTCATTCTAATTTTTCTACTGAACATTTTCTAGGGAAAAGTCTGAGAAAAGAAAAAAACACGAGCGCTTCTTACCATTTCGATTTGCTGTTTCAAGTGCATGATGCGACAATAAGCCGAATACCACCAGAGCAGTAAACAACATCAAAACCTTCTCTCTCATAACGAAACTTTTTTCCTCTTACACAGAACACACAGCCAGTCTGTCCCGCGAAAAAGAACAAAGTGAATGTTTGACGTCACAATAAGATTTTATGACGCAGCGGGCGCGCAACAATTCAATCATTCCCAGGTTTCTCTCATACAGATCAAGTGCGTTTGGCCAGACTTCAGAATAGTAAGTTTAAATGTAAAGAAGATCCTCGCAATTATTAACGCAACTTATGCAATTGCGAAAAGAAAGCCTGAAAAAATCAGGCTTGCCGGGATTCGAACCCTGACCTCTGCGATACCGGTGCAGCGCTCTAACCAATTGAGCTAACAAGCCAACTGGGAGCTGGTCATTAAATTGGTTCGTAATGTACCCGGGAAAGATGAAGATGAAATTATGAATATATGAAGTTCATATATTTGAACTGCGGAATGAAGGAATAAATGTAAAGAAGATCCTCGCAGTTATTAACGCAACTTATGCAATTGCATAAGTTGCGGGAATTGCATAAGGAATTGCATAAGTTGCAATTGCATAAGTTGCAATTGCATAAGTTATGCAATTGCATAAGTTGCGTTAATAAGTGCGAGGATCTTCTTTACATTTATTTCTTCATTCCGCAGTTCAAATATATGAACTTCATATATTCATAATTTCATCTTCATCTTTCCCGGGTACATTACGAACCAATTTAATGACCAGCTCCCAGTTGGCTTGTTAGCTCAATTGGTTAGAGCGCTGCACCGGTATCGCAGAGGTCAGGGTTCGAATCCCGGCAAGCCTGATTTTTTCAGGCTTTCTTTTCGCAATTGCATAAGTTGCGTTAATAACTGCGAGGATCTTCTTTACATTTATTTCTTCATTCCACAGTTCAAATATATGAACTTCATATATTCATAATTTCAATAGTAAGTTTGTTGGTATTGTTGAAAACAACAAAGAGGAGCATTCTCTACAGCCTTCCATTAACATGTTTTACGTCTCTACTTCGAAAATTTCCGTTTTCAATCATTTTAGTGCAAACGATACGAAAACGCAACAATAAGTGTGCATTTTCGAACGAATACACATTGTTGTGGACGGGGGCCTTTATGAGGCCACTTTTCGTTCGTCATTTTTTAAACAGGAGAACAAACGTATCCCCTACTCCATACATTTAAACGCCCCCCATTTCCTGTAAAGACAATTGTTATCCGTGTATTCCTGATTTAATGCTCCACAGTCCAGAATTTCTTTCCTCAATATCGCGTACCTATAATCTAACGCGTACGCTAGCGTGTATGAGATAAAGTGGTTGCATTGGGTGCGCGCCAGAAGCAAGGATCTCAAATAACCTCTCTTGCGATCTCGGAAGAATGAACTAACCAGTTTTCCACAATCGCGCTTTGATTTCAAGGTGAGAAATAAGGAACGCCGAGTTGGTTATATGGTCTTTTAAGCACCTCCTATCCAGTAAGCAATTATTAGAATTCGGACATGAGTCCTTCTCCTCGGGGACTAAAGAAGGCGCCCGTGTATGACAACACCTTCGGTACACACTGTCTGAACATAGCACCATTTTGCCGGTGCACACGCAATAGTGCTTGGGCATCAAATGTGACTGCCGTTAGGGACAAATCGGAGGCACCGGTGTCCCAGATGGGGTCAAAGAAGCCTTTTCAAAAACGAGACGACTGAGAACTTCTGGGATGTTTACTGTTAAAATGCATCAGTCAATTCCAGCAGTGCCCATCCCCGCCCTGCATAAGTGGGGCATTTTTCCTCATTGTCCGTCCCGAAGGCATTGGTCTTCCCCAAAGCGTTTGACAGTCTCGTGTTTTTCACATCATAGCAGTGTCACTTCCGTTCAGTGATCAGTTCATCGGCAAAGACGATAAATTTGTGATTAACTATGTCTGAGGAGGAAAAAATGAGACGGTAGATCCGTGGAAAGAATATCCATTGGGGCAATACGGAGAAATAAGACTTATTTGAGACTTAGGTTGGCCAGCAGTGCCCGGGGCCCCCGGGCACTGCTGGGGGAGTTTATTAGATACAGGGCGTTACATAAAGAGAGGCGTTTATTGTGTTTTCCCAAACAAGTATTTAAACAAAGGTTCAACTTTTCTTAAATTCAAAGCCTACTATACAATGAAAGTGAAAAACTTCTATATTACAGCGTAGATGCCGATAACCATAGTACCAAATCATCGCTTCTTACGTTTAATTTTCGTCAATATTGGAACAGTGATACCAGTTCCAGGATGATTTCGTCGGATTAGCTCGTCTGATTCAACCTGCTCTTCGCAAAATGCGTTTGCTAGACAGGGGCGTTTATTAGATAAGATGCGTTTATTAGAGAAAGGCGTTTACCTCAAAATGCCTATTTCAGAGCGGTATTTATTGGATACGAGGCGTTTATTAGAAAGCGTGGGCGTCTAAAAGATCATTTACGGTAAGCCCGCCGGCTTCTTTTCTTTCTGGATGACTGAAACGAACAATTTGTCTATCCAGAATACAGAGTGTATACGTTTTTCCTATTATCGAAAGGCTGCTCCTATGAATTTTTCCTTTTTTCATAACGGTTTCAAACTTGGCTCCCTCCCTACAGGATCTTTCTATTTATCTGCATAATTCCTTTTATCATAACTTGGACAATTAGATAACATTACACACAAAATACTGCCTACCACTTTGGTACTCTGGTTAAAAAACCGAAGCTGGAAAATCCAGCAGACGGATAAGCGGGCAATAAACTTCCCCTCGATGGGGATTGCCCTTGGGGTGAGGGAAGGGGTCTCCTGTGGAATTGGCCTTGGGTGCGAATTGCCTTAGGATGGCATTGTGCAGTCCAGCACTAAAAACCCCAACCCTAGCTGACAACCCAGTTCACAAAACATACCTTACTCCATACCCTGGTCAAAATCTATACGTGACAAAGGTCCAGTGGCTTCTGTAAGGCAGTAGCACCAGCAAGCCCTAAAGAATGCTGGTCTTGTCAGCCGAAATATTATATAAAAATCCAATACACGTTGCATCAGTTAGCTCTGCAGCAGTCATTGTACTTTTGTCACTTATTTATCCGGGCACTGAGATCCAAAGTTCAAACGAGCAGGAACTTTGTTTACGGTTTTTCAGTGTTCGTTGAATGAATTCTGTTCAAAATCTATATTACATTCGACCAGAAATGCTAAAAAAACACACACACACCCCCTTTGGGCTGAATATAGCTGTACAGCTTCTTTAAGGGACTACCCCAAGTCATACTGCCCCCTTCCCGACCCCTCTAATTATATAACCTTGCCTTTACCCAAAATGAAAGCAACACGGGCAATTTTTCAGGACACAATACTGCAGTTTATTTCTCACAGCAAAACAAAACTAAGGGCGCATTTTCTTAGTCTCTTCTGGAATGAGAATAGGCATAATGGTAGAATTAGTGGAACACGAAACAAGAAAAAACGACCATTCCAAAAATAGACTGAAAACCGACCGCGGTTTTTCCCCCAGGCACGGCTGGAGAATTTGAACTTGCTGCAGATGCACTGTTTTTTGGTCCGCCATTTTGTTATTGCCAAGCGATTCACAACTTTTAAATTATGCTCATTCTGCCCCAAATAGCAGAATACATGGAATGGCAACTACCATTCTAACGATTCTGGAATAAGAACAGGTAATTAAAAAGCACACCAAAAAGGCCATTCCAAGTATTCTCATTCCAGAGTGGTTTCCGATAAACACGCACTACAAAACGTACACTTCAAGCATGCGGTATATCATAGTTCTGCATTTATTGTGCCTTACTATAACATGATAACTCTGACGTTCGAGACAACCATCATTTTTTATTTTCACTACTACATTGGTGAACTGCGATAGTTTTCCCACAATACAAATATCGACATTTGAATACAATATCGCGATATTATGATTCCATGCAAGTGAAATCACTGTATTCCTTACCCAAGCTCTGCATTTTAGCCCTAGTAAGGCGACTTGATGATGTGTTTTTACTATGTTAAATTTGTTATGATGGAAATAACTTATTTGACAGTAATGGTCTAAGTTGTTGGTTTACTAACTAGTTTTGGTGCGCACAATGTATCGTATCGTGGCCCTTGTGTCGATATATGTATCGTATCGTTGGAAAATGTATCGTTACAGCCCTACACTACTGTCAATCACAGCATCGAACAAAGATGTTTAGTTCAACAAGTTTAAGAGGTCACCTCCACACGCTCTGCTTGGTGATTTCCATCTCTGTGATTCTCTGTTGTTTGTGATCAGCAGAAATGAAAAAAGCAGTTGTTGTCAGGTTTTGAGGGTCAGAGTTTGCATGTTATTAGGCACAGTAATTACACAATGCTTTAGCTTTAACACTATTCAATGTAAGCGATGTACAAACATCATCTCACTTAAGTTTTGCACTTTTAAACGTTAAAGAAATGTTGAACCACTAAACATGCACTATTCTACAAAATGCTAATAGCAAGTACATAATAACATTATCGCTAATAAGTCTCTGTACTTTGAATAGTAATAATTGTTGTTGAATACTTCAATCAACATTCTACTACCACACGTGTAAACTTCCTTTAACCCTTTAAGCCCTGATATAAAAATTCATATTCTCCTAACTGTTCGCCAAACAACTCTTATGGAACTAGTAAGGAGAATTTGTTTAAATATCAAGACATCTCATCCTTGGTGATCACCTTCTTTATTCTTTATACTTGAATGTTTCAGCAAGTAGTGATGATGTGAAGAGAAATTTCATTTCTGTCACTGTTAGGGCTTAAAGGGTTTAAGTGTTCTTTACAGTGATAAGCCTAATGGCTTACCAAACCAGCACTCTGGTTTTCCTATCATGAAGATCCATGAAGTGTCTGTGCATTTTTTAAAAATTCCTCAAAACTTCTGGCTCTGTTAAGTTACTGGGACTCTTACAGCATGTGTGTATGGGTCCAAACTTGTGTTGCCTGATAGTAATCTTATGGACAAAAGTTTTTGTGCCTGGTTACATAAGTAACACATAACTGACTGAACAAGTATGAGCCCAAAGTAACAAAAAAAATGTTCTCCTAAATCCCTTCTAAAATGCGTCAGTCCTGCAGTCACTATTAAATTGAGTACAAACATGTTGGTATTGCAGATGAATTACTACCGTTGCAAAGGAAACACAACACTGGACAGCTCTGGGCAACTTATGGAAGCATGTAAGGTCCATTAAGTGGTCAATGAAAATAACAAGAGATGAGTGAAACATGTAACAAGTTTAAGAGGGATTAACCAGGCTATAACATGCTGGATAATAACAATAATATTGATACAATTAATTTATATTGCACATGTTCCAAGTGAATATGTTCACATGCGAATTACAAATACCTATTAAACTATTAAAGTTGGCTAAACATAAAGAATAGTCTAATTAAAACTATACTTTAAATCTATAAGCTATTACAGTAGTCAATTTTACTTGATAGAACCAGGGGGGTTGGGGGTACAGGGGGAATATGATAGACCCAGGAAGGTGGGAGGGGGTATAAGGGGGTATAGGATAGAACCAGGGGCAGGGGAGGGGGTACAGGGGGAATATGATAGACCCAGGGGCAGGGGAGGGGGTACAGGCGGAATATGATAGACCCAGAGGCAAGGCAGGGGGTACAGGGGGAATATGATAGACCCAGGGGCAGGGGAGGGGTACAGGGGGAATATAATAGAACCAGGGGCAGGGGAGGGGGTACAGGGAGAATACGATAGAACCAGGGGCAGGGGAGGGGGTACAAGGGGAATATGATAGACCCAGGGGAAGGGGAGGGGGTACAGGGGGAATATGATAGACCCAGGAGCAAGGGAGAGGTTTACCCCTGCTCAACACTATAAGACACTTGAATGAAATTTTAATGTTGTGTGGGTGCTTTACAAATCTTTACACCCACCCCACTCTCCCCGTACAAACACAACACTTGATCGTACACATCAGTGGATGTGGAGTCCAACAAAGTATCTAGGTAATAATGAGATACTGTTCTTAATATAAAGATACTTATTCAATTTTATGATTCATTTAAATATTATCATGGAGTGAGATCATCCAAAGCTAAGATGTACTTGTAGGAAGAAACCTTCCCAATCTTTGAACGAATCTTACCTTAAGTAAACTGAACCAAATAGTGTGTAAAGTTGTTTTGTTGTTGTTTCTCTTTTTATTTGCTTGCTTGTTTGTATTTTTAATATTTTTTTCCTTTTGGTTTGGGAGGGGGTGGGGGCAAGGGGGCAGGAACCACATCCTGTTTGTTCAAATTGGGAATAATGGCAAGCTTAGTTTTTAGCAGCAGTTTGCAAAATTATTGTTCAAAGTCAAAATACAAGAAAAAAAGTAAATAGGAATCCCCATAACTAAGATATAAGGAAAACTTAAATTTGTCAATATTTCTGGATTAGTGTAATCCTACTTTGAACAACAGGGAAATCCAGGAATGGGAAAAACTTCAAGAGGAGAGAAGCCTTGAGCCTTGAGGCCCTCAAGTCAATACAGGGTGAGACCTCAGAGATGGGCAAAATGTTTGTGTGAGAGAACACTCTAAATACATCCCCCATATATTACAGTTTGTGATAGCAGGCTAAGAGTAAAGTTTCAAACCCACACAATCAAACAGAAAGGGTGAACTTAGCCTACCACATTTAAACACTAGCTACAAAACCTCTTAGGTATCAAACATATTTAAAGTTATAAACATTTGTCAATAAAATGGATGATACAAGCAGTGGAAAATTGCAGTTCTCACAAGCCCATACTAATATAAATCATAAGTTCATCTCCTGTCAGGGCGACTGATTATTTTCTTTATCCTGCACTTATGACATGCTGAATATGGTACATTACTTTTTATTAGTGCACCACCAAGCGCTAGATTTACTATCTTCTTTTCTTATTCCACACAAATCAGTTCTAAAATAGGCTAATTTGGGAAAACAGAAGTACCTCTTGAGGTAATCTACAATTTCCAAGACAAATGTCTGGAAATCTCTTTAATGATTTTCAACAAAAATTTTCTGGATTTTTTTTTCTGAATAGTCAGCGTCCATTGCTAGGTATAATAATCAGGGTTCTTATTAAGAGCTGGCAAGCAGCTGAAAAGCCAGCTACTTCACTTTTGGGGTCGTCTACTTTTAAACAATAATGCCGTAGCTTTTATGTAGCAGTTGCCAACTCAGTCGCTTACTTCTACTCAGTTGCTTACTTACTTCAGAAATTTAATGGGAACCCTAAATAATAAAAGTGCACCTCATGCCTGTTTTGCAGTGGCCTCACATTCCTGCTTGTGTCCAGCTTTCCAATCTCGCACTTGACATTTTCTGCCACAGTAGTAAACATTTTTGCACCCACCACATCTTTTGAATTCTCCAGGTTTGCCCTCCACTTGTCCACAGTTTGGGCAAGTATGTAGTTCAGCTTTGGAACTATCCTTCTTTTGTAACTCAACAAACCCTTGGCACAAGCTCATTACAATCAATGGATAGATATTCTGGCAAACCCTCTTGCATAGCAAACCCAGTCGTGCGCACGAAGAAAACTTTTCGTTATCAATTGAATTTATCGTGGAATTAATGTGCTCAAAATCAAAAGCAGCCATGCGTCCAACATTGCTCCCATCTTGGTCCAGACACATTTCCTCGTTCATGATAACATCACCAGTCGGAGCACACTTATAGAAAGGCACTGGGTTGTCATCACTAGATAAAATAGCAACAAAGTGCTTAAAAAACTTGTCAGGATCTTTGCAGGGACAAGAATCATCAGAACAAACATCTGGAATAAGATCATTCTCACTCTTTAGCTTTGGGTGCACAAAAGGCTCTGAACAGCCATCAGTGTTGGTTGCATTTTTTTCATTACCACAATCATAATCTGAAGTGGAATCATTCTGATTGGTTATCTCTTCAATGCCATGGGCTTGAAGGTTTTTCTTTTGACGACCATGTATCTTTTTTATCTTTTCAAAGGTTTCATCACAGGTCTTTATTAATGCCTTTGAATCTGTTGTCAAAATCTTTTGTCTCTTGGCTTCAGGTAGCAGGGTCCATTTGCCTTGGAACTCGGTGGCAAATGAAGGTATCATAGTCTTTGATAACAGGTCCACACCAACATCTTTAGCACTTTCACCACCAGCTGCTTTCTCCTCTTTTCCATCATCTGCTGCAATTTTGTGGAAATCATAAACAATAAGACCCAGCCTCAAGCGAAACAAATCACACACACTCTTGATTTGATGTTCTCCCAGTTTACTACTACAATGCTTTAGCATGGCAGTCTTCAAAATCGATTCACATGAGCTTGAAAATGTGGAGACATCCAGTTCACCTTTGGCTTTATTAGATAAGAGATTAACAAAGCCTGGAATACAATCAGTTTCTATGGCTTCCTTCATGGGTTTTGTTGGCTTGATTCTCCAATAGAAGTTATTAAACGAATGTACCAAAAATACATGAAGAGCTTCCTTGAAGCAATGCGTCGCTGATGTCTCAAAGTCATGGTTACTGCCAAACTTGAAAATGGCAAACAGCAATTTAGCCATGTTGTCACGTACATCTTCAGATCCAACTTCAGCATTTCCATCTCGATCAACACATGTCCTCCCGTAACGTTCCCTAAATGACTTAAGATCTACCTCATATACGGGACTCGCACAAACATCACACTTGTTATCACGCAACAGCCTGGCATCTGGCTTTGGATATCCCTTGTATAGACCTGCATTTGACAGGTCATTATGTGTCACGTTCAAAATTACATCGATGGCAGGATTTTTAGGGTCAAGAGGGCTCCCTTTCTTCCAGTCTTCGTCAAGCCTACGCCAGGAATGAACCATAACTGCCGATTTTTCAACATCCCCTTTCCAAATGTACCACATTGCTTGATGTTTGGCCATAGCAGTGAATCTCTCATAGTTGTCTGGGGTGCTTAACTTGCTTGCTGCAGTTTTCTTCCAGTCTTCTGCATCTTCATATGCCTTAAGCACCCATCCTGCTTGTTGTAAAAAGTCTGGAAGCTCGTCGCAATCCACGAAGCGCCCTGTCGACGAAGGCCAGTTGGGTGGGTCGGGAGGAAAAGGGCACTTGTGGAACTCAATCTCAACGGCATCAATGGACCACAATTGTAAGTCCGCGGTTAGGCGGTCACGGGCTTTTGTGATATCACGGCCTGACATACCTCTTAGCTTAATACGAAAGAAATCCTCTGGGCAGGTATAGCGGCAAAATTGCGCAACTTGGTTAAAATATTCAAAGGCATCTGCTGTTTCAGTATCGGGGAAACCAAAGCCTTTCTTGACCGATTTAGTATGCAGGGGAAGCAAGACAAGTCCTGCGACATCTTCCACTGCTCCAAAAGCCAACCCTATTCGTTTTTCTTCGAGCGAAGAGATTTGGGATTGTAAAAAACGGACTGCTTCGCTCTCCTCCAAGTTCGTTTGGCTAAAACCGTCTCGAAACTCACCTCCAACGTAACCCAAAATGGAAGCGTAATCGAACGCTGGCTTCGCATCTTTCCTGGATCTTTTGAAAAGAGCGTAAATTGACACATTTCCTCTCACATCAATATTAGCCACACAGGCTAAACCATGCTTGGATTTCGATAGAGTATCCAAAGAAAATTCTATCGACTTATTTTTGGATTTATCCTTCTTATCTTTCTTCGAATTGGAGGACGCCGCCATGTTTGATTATCACATGTGTTCACTGGGACCACGTGACCAACTCGCACGCGAAGCCCGCGAGGATCGAGGAAGGGAATGAATGAATGAATGAATGAATGAATGAATGAATGAATGAATGAATGAATGAATGAATGAATGAATAAATGAACGACTTTATTAGTGTGTCTAGTCTTCTAGCTCGCTAGAATCTAGCCTACTAATCGGGGACACCTAATTACATACAGTATTTTTTAAAAAAATGATTACAATTAAGGTAACAAAAAACAAACAAATGACATGAAGCGCTAATACGCGATGCTCGTTGCAAATTTTGAAAAGAACTCATTTAAGGTACCCAGACCTCGTCTTGTTGGTGTGGTTCATGTTTCAGAAAACACCGTTATAAACTTCTACCATATTAAAAATCTGACGAGTGCTGCGAAACTGCAACCTATGTGGCATGTGGACCAAAAACCACTCGCAATGGAAGCGTCTGGTGTTTTATTTATGTACTAGTTTGTACCTGTGAACAATTCACACCACTCAACAACACGATTGACTTTCCCAAGTCCTTTGATTTTTTTCAGGTCAGTAGGCGTCTGGCGACTTCGTCGCTCGCTCGGTCGCTTTCCGACCTCATTGAAGCTCGCTTTGCTCGCTTTTCTTGCAAAACACAGGGCAAATTAATATCCATCGAAGGAATGGACTTGGGGCAAGAATACAACACGATGTTTTGAAAGCCGACACCAATTTGCATAAGCGGTTGAAATTTATAGTCACCTCGCTTAGTGAGAGAAACGTGCGACTTTTCTGGAAATTCTCACAAACTGAATCTTTTCGATTTAAAACCAAATTGTGCACATCTTTGCCAGGAAAGTATAGAAATGGTGTGGTTGTGGCTTTTTGTAACCTTGGCGTTTTTCCGTGGTGAGTGGAGAACAGTTAATCCATTTCACGTATTATATATAAGATTTATTTGGCTAGTTAGTTATTTCAGTGCTGGCTTGAAAGGTAGGCTTGATTGGTGAATGCAAATGTAAATGTTTGTCAGCGTACTTCTTAGCCGGTAAATGAAAAAGCGTGCGACATGTTTTTTTTTACTCAAATACTGAACAGTCGCAATTCAAGCCTAAAATGATTTGTAAATAAAGTTGAACTCATAATTCAGGCCATTGGGTATAGTGTTCTTCAAAGGAATAACAAGCGACCCTCTGCGCGACGTTTCTCAGTGGTGTCGTCTGTGGTGTGCCAGGGAGAGGAAGAGCTGAAAAGTGCTGTCCCAACGGTCAAGGTCCGAAAGGGGCAAGGTCTTTGGGCCCTGTTCTGTGATCAAGTCTAATTACTAGAAGCGATCTTTTATTTTCGTATGTGGTCTCCCGCTTAAATATTACAAATATCAGTTCGATTCACACCTTGCACACGGCAACTGCGCCCGCGGTACGAGCGGCAGTCAAAACCGTGGTGTCCTGTAGGTGTTTTGTGAAATGCACGATGCACTGGGTTCTCGTTTCCGGTTACGGTTCAGAATGCTACAACTGAAAACTCCAGTATTTTGCGGTTTGTAAGCAAAAGCAAGAGTTTATAGCGACTTTCCTGTTGTTCTACTCATACACTTTTGCATTAAGGGGTTTGTGCGCTTGCAACAAAGGTAAAAACTAGTACGAAGACCGAAGCCGCTGGCGTTTCTTTTGTGTTGCTTGTGTTGGATTAAAAGTGTGCATTGTTTAAAGGGTATGAAAAGCGACAAGACGATGACTCAAACCGTAATACTACACCAGAATTTATTCATTACATCAGAAGAGTTGACTCGAGCTGCTGTACTTCCCACTGGGATCAAATTTAGAGAAACAACAACGCCATCACGAGAACTACAAAACAGCTAATTCCAGTAAGAATTTTGCGGTTTTGCATGATCTGGAAAACAGAAGTTGAAGTGACATTAGCATAGTTACAACTTGAGTGGCGTTACGAGTGCTTGATGAGAAAGAAAAAATTATCACACTCTCCCATCTTCTGATTTAAGCGGCCCAAGTTTCGAAAGGCACGTTACATAGCTTAATACAACTACAACCCAAGAAATAAGGTTATACTAAACAGCCGTATCATAAATTCGTTAATTGGTTTCTGAAGAACAACTTCATCTCTTAGAGTCGCCTGTAGTTATCGGTTTTTCCTTTTTGCAACGAATCCGACGTAACACAAAGTTTTATATTTCCAAATCTCTTGCGGTACTGCAGACTGATGCAGGACCGTTGTGATCTGCATTTTGCTCTTTTAAAGTTACTTTCATTTCTCCATTCTGAGTAAACTCCTCCTGCCTGAATCCTAGAGTTGTTCTCAAATTTGTTCCTTTTAATTATAACAATTTAAACCTTCTGGAAATTTCGTGAGAAATTACACATTTTCCTCTCTTTGCTCTCTGTCTGTAAAAGTCGATTGATTGCAAGTTGTAAAGCACCTGGTCGAGAAATTGAAGCGAGAAAAAAATTGACATATCAATATTTGCCTAAATAAACATTGTTCCTGCAACAACCGTTCCAATCCAAGTTAGTCAAGTGAATTATCCACTTAGAAAGACGGGCTAACTAATAATTATTTTTACTTTCCATGGTGAATAAAGCAAGCGAAAGTGTCGTTTCCACAGCGGTCTGCATGTTGTTTTCGCTTGGCCTGAATTTCAGGTCAGTTTTGCCTTTTGAGAAGAAGAGTTAATTTTCTGCGGCTTTTGACCACGAGCTTTTTGCTGTTACGATGACATAAGGAAGCTCCAAATTCCAAAAAGGCCTTTTCATTCGTCTCCTGGTATGTGGAAAATTGTACAAACTTGCCTATTTCCAGTTTGAAGAATCAGCTGTGTAGTCTAACCATACAACGACTGTAGATCAAATTTGTCAAACATTCATGACGTATCTCTGATCTGATGAACAGAACCTTTTTTCCCTAACCGATAAGACCAATCTCGTTGAGATGCAACGACAATTTTGACAGCAGGCAATACGCACAGCTCGAAGTTGGTGTGAATTAAAACCAGACATGAAGTACACGATGAAAACAAGTATGAAGTGACCGAAGATCTTTACAAGGACAGAAGACGGATTGTACCCGACGCTACTCAGAGCTGCTCAGTTAGCGGACATCCATGTGATAAACGAGGCCAAGCTGAGAGTGAAAGAGAGGTGAAGTTTGACTCCCTCAGTCAATAATATTCAGTAGGACAAGAGGAAAACGTTTACCACCTCCTTCGCATTCAAGTCCAGTTAGCGAAGTCTCTCGCCGCAGAAAAAAGTTTTGAATCGATCCTGGTTGCTCATCCAATCCATATAATTGCAAACAGATGTGACTTTTAATAAACTGAAGTAAGGAAAGCGGATACTGTGAAGAAAACGCTGAAATAAAACCGCACTTCCACAGTATAAACTTCGCTGATCACGCAGAAATCGAAGCGAAGAGCACAAAATCTGCGTGACAGGACACCACAGTTTTTCCCGCCTACTGAATGCTGATTGGTTAATTCAAATTTCACCGTATGCAAAGCATTTCCCGGCCTGAATGTTTTACCAAGCAAAACGAAAATAGAGCCCGATCGCAGGTTAGTGGACCCATGGAGCACCAACAATTTCAACGTAAAGTTCGAAGCGTTTCCCTACTTGGAGACTGAAAAAAGTGCTGATGTTGTCCAAATGAAGCCCTGGAGTGAACTGATGGAGCCCTAGGAGCCGCGTTTTTTTCTGTCCTGTTTTCTTCTTGGTCCGGAGCTCTGGCGTGACCATGGTGACAAGCAGCATACAAAGGGCGTGGAATTTTGGCGGGAAACTGTGAAGCGAGCGCATTCCCTGGTCACCAGTTTAGTCTCAACTCCTCCACCATTAACCTGCAATGGCGGCTTCGAAATGTTGTGATGCGAGGGATTACCTCTCTGGCCCTTTAACTTTGAAAATCTTGTCCAAGTACAAGTACGGTGTTGCCAGTGTCTCAACTATAAGCGGTAAGGGTAGATTTATAGTGGATGCGATCGTGAAAAGACCAAGAAAGCAACACTCCAAACCCGTGTACGATTTCGCGTATATCATACTTGATTGCATTGAGGGCGAGATTATAGATGGCATCTTCAAATCAAGCCTAAAAGAAAAGGAAGTATTACGCATGAGGGAACTCCACATCGGTCCATTATTTGCCAATTGGACTCGGTTAATGTTTGTGCCGGCGGAAGAGGCTGCAGCTTTCTGCGTAATTCCATTGCACGAGAAAGCGGTCGGGAAAGGCTTTGCCGGTTTTCTAGATAAACACGCAGCGGATGCCTTTGAGTGTTTTAGGGAAGTGGCACAACACTGTAGCTATCAATCCGTGGAGGAATTCTTGAACATTGGCCTCGGAAAAGCCGACCCTCGAGGCCTCGATCGTTCCAAGTTTAACGGTTACCGTGCAGAGTTACAAGCGTGGCTGTTGATGAAAGATGATCTGACGTACCACAATTGTCCACTACCCCCTCCTCCACCCCCACAGAACTTACACCATTACTACCCACAGGTGACATCCTGGAAGGAAACTGCAGCAAAGAAGCTCAGTTCTGCACTAAACTATGAGAGATTTTGTGGCATGGCAAAACATCAGGCACTTTGGTATGCATGGGCTGGTGATATGGACAGAGCCAATGTAATGGTGGATGCTTTGCGGGGACTTCAAGATGACCAGAAGAAAGGAAGACCTCTAGATACAGAGAACATTGTTGTCAGCATCATTCTTCATCTGAGTTATTGCAACCTGATTGATAAAGGCCTGTATGAGGGATGTTCCATTCCTGACCTCAGACTGACACCTGATGAAAGATGTCTCATATGTTTAGTGAAAGCAACAAACAAAATGCTGGGCTTAAACCTGCTCACTTGCGTTGATAAAGATGGCAAGGGTGAATTTGGTTCATATGAAGTGAGAAATGACTTGGCCAAATTGTTCTTTGCAATTTTCAAGCTTGGCACTATAAACCCAACTATTGAAAACACTGTGCAACACCTCTTTAAGAAAGCGATTCATACCTTCCTAAGCCATGCATTTGCAAACCAGTTTTGGCTAAGTCAGCCAACAGTTGTTATGGCAGAAAAAACTGAAGTTGACATCCTGGCAGGTTTCGCTCAGGAAATATCTGGAAAATCACCGGGAGAACTAAACGTTTGCCAACTTGCCCAGTCTTGCAAAGCCATCATTGGTGAGACCTTGTTGAAGAATTGTGGAAGTAAGCTTGGAGCAGTTGAAATAGAGAAGATGAACAAATTGTTTGAGACAAAATTCAAGAAAGTCATTACGGAGTTTAACAAGCTTGTTGACGAGGAGTCAAGCTTAGAACCAAATTCTGGTACCTTGAATGCTGAGAAGATTTGCCGTGACCTATACTTAAACTATGTTGTGCCAGTGTTTGCAGAAAGGTTAAAGACTATCTGGAGGTTTCTTTCCAGCTCCAAGAAGGAAAAAGTTTTAACTAGAGAGTCCCAGTTGGTGCATCAGTCATGTAGTGAAGCTTTTGTGGTGGAACAAGAAAGTAGATCTGGTCACGGCGATGGAAGTCTGGTGGAAGGCACACAAGAACAAGTCCATGCAGAAGGAGAGAAACAGGAAGACCAGGAGAAAAACGAAGATGTGGAAGACAATAAAGGTTGCAGTGAAGACTCCTGTGCATGCAAGGATGCTAAAAAGTTTGAAGAACACCTCATCAATGTTTTGTCCAGCACAGACAACCCAGTTCCTTTCTATAAGTGCCTTCTTAATGGTGACGTCATGATGAATGAAGAACTGTGCATTGGTAAGGGTGAAGACTATATTAATGTCATGCCTGCATTTGATTGTGAGCGTGTGATCAGCACCATAGAAGAGATTGCTGATGAGAGGTTTGCAGTTTGCCCAGTTCTTGCCTCAATGTGTAAGAATGCTTGCAAAAGAATCTGTGTGAAATTTACCAAGGATTTAACAAGAGAACTGTCAGAGTTAGGGAAGAGGACAAATGCAAGATTTCAGTGGCATTCTTGCCAAACTTGTGGCCAAGAAGAAAGTGAGTTGGGAGAGTTCAAGTTGTGTGGTGGCTGTAGAAATGTTTTCTATTGTGGCAAGAAGTGTCAAGCTCAAGACTGGAAAGCTGGACACAAACAAAAATGTAAGACTTCTGCAAGAGAATTATAAGGGAAAGTTAAAACCTTACTGACAATCTTAAACCCTTAGACCTCAACATAAGGTCAAAACACAAATTCCCCTCAATTTGTTACAATTTGTTATAGTTCTAGTTGTGTTTTTTTTTTGTTGATGGTTCTTTTTTCTGCTTGATTATAATATTCCTTTTTTAATTATGAGGAGCAGTGAGGTGCTGATCACATTAAATTGAGGCAGAAGTCAAGAGGGTGAACAGCGTAAACTGTATGTGTGCAACCATTGGCCATGACTTTGCTGATGAGCATTTTACCACATGTGTAATTCCTGTAACACACTGCCATTACTAGATTCACAAATCTCCTTAGAAGTTTGGGTAAAAGCTCAACACCCTCCCCTTGGGAAGGGAAAGGGGGGGACTGATGAGGGGAGGTTTTAAGAAGGGTTTTGGGGTTGAAATTCACAATTTTGATATTTTGGGGGTTAAATTCTTCCTCAGTATTTTTGGATTTTGGCAGATATTGTTGGTTTTTAAACCTGCAAATGAATACCATTTGCTGTTTTGTGTTTTTGGCCCATGGGTAGTTTTTGGGAGTTTTGTTTGGACCCAGTTTTTTCTGTTATTTTTTTTTTATTTGGGGGGTAGGGTGAGGGTGTTTTGAGCCATGTTTGTTTGGAGATATCAAGAGGGAGGGCAGGGGATGGGGGGGGGGGGTCAGATCCTTAACTCTTTACCAGCTTTTCCTGGATAACCTCAAAATCTTGACCATTCTCTTTTCAATCCAAAATGGCAATTAGCATCTGTATCCCCCAAAGTTTCTTATCAGACTATATCCATGGAGGTAAAAGAATTACTTGTGCCAATACACCTAAATGCTTGTACAAAGAGTACTGTCCTCCATCCCCAGTAGTTAGTTTCCTGCTACATTTTTCTTCTATTCAAAAACATACAAATTAGTAACAGTGGGCTCTGACCGATTAGTTCAAATTCATTTCTTAATTAGCATTATTGAATGTTACAGATAATATTAGCCAAATTTGTATGCTATCATTATTGTCTTGTAGTAGTAGAAATCAGAGCATTTTTGCTTCTACTAGTCAGACTGTAGATGAGTTGATACACACCCTGGACTTGTTGCTGTATAAGTTGTATTTATAACTAAATTGACTAGGCATACATGTAAGATAGTTTTGAGTGAACTTATTATTCCAGGTTCTAGTTGGATGATACTTAATAGTTTTTTAGTCCATTTAGTTGGCACAGTACATAATTTGTATCCTGTTGTAACAAAGAAACCCAGGATTGTGGAAGTAATTGACAATTGCATGAAATCAAGTTGTACGTAACTGGTCATGAGCTGCTTTACCCAGTTCATGCCTTGATGATGAACTTATTTAATACAAGATTGAGTCAGACAATGGCATTATTTTAGACAAACTCTACTCTGTCTGCAAGCTTATTTGTTTAACAAGAAATATTTTTTGACAAATAGAAGTATTTATTTGTGCCATTTACTTGGGCACCTCTTCTAGTATGATAAGATGATATGAGCTGATAATGTAGTAATAAAAAGGATTACAAATCACAGCTTACAGTCTGTCTTACTGTAGACTGCACCAGCGGTGTTTTAAGCATTTCACGTAGTTGAAACAGCCATCGTTTTGATTTCCTGGAAAACGTAACCATTGGTTTAGTGAAGGTGAGGATTAACACGGAAACACTCATTGGCAACATCAACAGTAGCAGGTAACTTCCACCTTGCCCCCTTCCGTTCGCCACAGGAAAACCAGGAACTATACTTGGTTACAAGGCTATTTCTCATGCTCAGAGCTTGTCTGCTAAAAGAAGCAGGTGGTTCTGCAACTTTTCCCCTGGAGAAAGGGGTTTTGTTGTCAGAGAATCTGCTGAGTGAATCGAGTGTAACCGAAAACAATCTCATGTTTTGCTGCTAACAATACGTATTACTCAGCTGATTTCTGCTACCCCCAAAAAAGAATGAAAGAAAGAGGATCCAGAGCAAAGGAGGGAGGCACTGGTAGGCAGTTGCATTAATTAATTTGTTCCCTTATTATCAACAGAATCAATCCCATCCTCTAAGTAAACGGTTTGCATGTATGGGGACCTGGCCGATGAACGTGAACTTGCATGACTTTTACATTATTACAAGATCTGATAAATGGATACAACTGATAGTGTGGTTTCTGAAAACTACACCTCTTAAGTAACTTGTACATTTCTTCACGTCACGTTACTAGTTACACCATGTAGTAAAGTGTCAAGATAAAAATACTTTTGCATCTTCAGGCGAATATACCTGGCTTCAAATTGCGTTCTGATTTTAAAAATGTTTTTGGCTTTTCCACGGTTCATCAGTGCTGTTCCCCACTATACGGATAAGGTCAGATAATCTATACAGCACTCCCAGTAAAAGACACTTCCTTATTACGAACAGTTCAATTGATGCTCCATGTAAACTCCAACACTTCAAATTGACACTCGGGTCTGCAAATAATTTAATGTCCAACGTTCCACTGTGCAATTCGAATGTATTCTTTACTATACAGTTACTTTCTCAATTTGTCAAGGGAAACGCAAAACTGAATGGAGGAGTGCAGGGGCTCCAGGTACCGAGGCTGCTGTTAGATTTCTTTTTGTTTATTTTCTGAATTTGTTTTTCTGCTCCCAGAGGGTATTAACAACTCTGGAACCAGAGTATTTGTTTTTATTCAAAACTTTAAAATTTGACTTTCATCGTGCTTTGTCTGCTCTTTAGGTTTGCAACGTTGTTGCCATCATAATTATTTATTTACGTTGAGATAAGGGGTGTTGATTAAGGCCAAGGACGTCACCCCCTCTTCGAGACAACATGAGATAGCGAGGGATTACCGTAATTCTTAGTTTCACAAAACCTTAATAGTTAAGCAAGAGCGATAAACTAACACAAGACCATTTTGTACAGATATTGAAGTTTTATTCCACAATCAACAGCACGCATATTTCTCACTTCATTTAACGCTACAATTAGAGAGAATTTAATTAAACTACTTAAAGCTCAATAAAGCGCTACCAACGAAAATGAAGATAACGATTTCAAGAACAAACCAAACTAAACCCTACTTACCTATAGAGCATTAGTACAAAACCAGTTGGCTGCTAGCCCGCCAAAACTGACAGAAGTAGCACTGCAAAACGTAATGTTTTCTCAGGCTAATTGACTGTGCGCTAGTTGTATATCCATTAGTCCCAGCTAAGAAAAATGCTCAACTTTACCACTATCACTATTTAATGAACCGAAAAGTGCAGTCAAATTCTTAACGTTTGCACTACTCAAAAGAGCTTTACTGCGCTGAGATTACAAACAGTAAAGTTAAATCAAATCATCTCTACTGGGCCCGGTTGCATAAAACTGCTTAAGATTAAGTGGGAATTTCTGCAAGTGTTCCCTGTTTTCCCGAGGATTTTTTCGCGCCTTCGTTGTGTTTCGTTTACTCTATAATCCACCTTCGACCGATTAATCCATAATAGCATGCGAGAAATCCTGCGAACACAGGGAATTGTTATAGAAATTCCCACTTCATCTTAAGTTGCTTAATGCAACTGGGCCCTGGATTCTTAAAATTACCCAAGATTAAATATTTAACAGAAGGACTGTTTAATGTCCTTGCCCAAGGACAGGCTAAATAATTACATTTGCCTACAACGAATTCACAAAACCGATGTCACGAAATTTAGAAGCTGATGTCCTCTGGCAAAAGCAAAGAACGCCAGGGCGGACAAAGGAGTTTTCAAGGAAGGGTCCACACAATGACCATTCAAAGAATGATAGCTTACTCCTAGCAAATTTAAAACAGTCGAAAAGATTTCTTGACAAACTTAGTCTACTTATCTACGCTGTTTTCGTCCTTTTCAATCTATTTTCGTTTGAATGCATTTGAATGCATCTTACGGCAAGTCCAGCAGAAATCAGTTCTCCTAAGGAACACGATTTCCCATATTACCAAAAGCTGTAAGTATATGTGATCACAGATATTTTGCCCACAAAACTAAATCAATTAGGGAAGGTACGTTTTTTCTTGGGGGGGGGGGGGGGGGGAGGGCTGGGGAATTTTGGTATTTTTTCCTAGAAAAGTGTTGGCCCTCCCTTACGTTTTAATAAAAAACTTCTTACCCCCCCCCCCCCCCCACCTTTAGGTGACTAACAAAAGTGCGACCCTTCCCTCACTACTACATGGTATGTTCCATGCTGTAGAAACCTGAGAACGTTTCGCTTGTGAACGCAATGTGTTTGAATATGAATATATTTCGATATTGAATGTGCACGTGCTGAAACAAGGAAAATGCGATCAATGTGGGATATTTACGTTTTATAGCTGAAGTTTGAATATGGAAGTATTTGAGTATTATAATAGTTTTGAACATAAAATATCTAAGGGAAAATACACGCGCTTCTGTCTCCGACTAGCCGGCATTAAGGCAGAAAGGTTTATTTGTTTAGCATGCGAAATCTGCCTCTCAAAAACAAAATATTTCCCACATTTCCGACAGCGTAGGGCGCATTGTTGGATCTACAAGTAACTCTTCAGAACTAAACGACTCAGGAGATCAGGCAGCGGATAGCCAACAGCAAGAAGCTGAAGAAACGATACCTGAGTCAAGTACTTCTCGATACGGACGGAAAAGGACACGAGTCCTCCGAGATAAATTATGTGCCATGGCATAATATGCATGTAGAAATGTAACCTAGTACCTATAATAAAACACCAAATTAAATCAAAGTAGGTGAAAAGAAAAGCTTAATCTGTAAGAAAAATGGAAAGCAACATCACAAAAATTCTCATTAAAAAATTCTGGAAAAGATGTGTGACCCTCCCTTGAATGGCTCACATGAGGTATGGCCCTACCCTTTTGGTGCTCACTTTCACTGTTGACCCTCCCCTCTGAGGCCCCAGCCCTCCGCCCCCCAAGAAAAAACGTACCTTCCCTAAAAATCAATATTTTTGCCAAAGTTAAATTCATCATTTAAATTCATTTCTTAATTAGCATTATTGAATGTTACAGATAATATTAGCCAAATTTGTATGCTATCATTATTGTCTTGTAGTAGTAGAAATCAGAGCATTTTTGCTTCTACTAGTCAGACTGTAGATGAGTTGATACACACCCTGGACTTGTTGCTGTATAAGTTGTATTTATAACTAAATTGACTAGGCGTACATGTAAGATAGTTTTGAGTGAACTTATTATTCCAGGTTCTAGTTGGATGATACTTAATAGTTTTTTAGTCCATTTAGTTGGCACAGTACATAATTTGTATCCTGTTGTAACAAAGAAACCCAGGATTGTGGAAGTAATTGACAATTGCATGAAATCAAGTTGTACGTAACTGGTCATGAGCTGCTTTACCCAATTCATGCCTTGATGATGAACTTATTTAATACAAGATTGAGTCAGACAATGGCATTATTTTAGAAAAGCAACATCACAAAAATTCTCATTAAAAAATTCTGGAAAAGATGTGTGACCCTCCCTTGAATGGCTCACATGAGGTATGGCCCTACCCTTTTGGTGCTCACTTTCACTGTTGACCCTCCCCTCTGAGGCCCCAGCCCTCCGCCCCCCAAGAAAAAACGTACCTTCCCTAAAAATCAATATTTTTGCCAAAGTTAAATTCATCATTTAAGTTGGTACCTTTTGCCATAACGTTTTTTTCTTTTTGTTCTTTTTCTTGGCTGTCCTCATTTTTGTCATCCACGCAATATGTTTCCACCGTAAATACTTCCTACTATTACAAGTTCTCCTCTAAAACCGTAAGTAAACAGTATTTTTGTCGCTTTCATGAAGTGGTAGAGCGCAGTTAATGGAATGTGGCGCCCTAGGGGTGGTATGACAGGCACGTTTTGCCCAAACAACAGCAAGCAAAGAAGGACCTTATCCATCAATGAAGAGCCCCTATCCATGCAGCTAAAATTAAAATCTTTCATGTCTAAAACCGTGACCGACACCGCGCAATGTAGTCGTAGCCTTGTTCCTATTGGTTCTTAATTTGTTAGCTCTATTCACTGCTAGTAGTTTGCCACATTGTGCCGACGGTCTATTTAGCTTATGGCACAACCTTTTCCTTCTGGTCGCACCTTGAAGAAAAACTTTCCAGGAGCATTATCTTGACAATCTTCCACGAGAGTAACATCCTGTTCCAATTTATATACCCACCCTCCCTCACTTTGGAGATGGGTCATTTTGTTGTTTTCTTATTAAACTGGGGTCACTCCTTGGGGTTCAGTTAAGTCAACGTAGAGACTTTTCCCAGGCTTTTTGTATTGCTCGTGTCTTGCCATGCGGCTCTTGTCCTAGCCCCCGTGTTAGCGGAAGTAGGGGCGGGGGGAGGGATAACCGAAGCTTAACTTTGGGTGCATAACCCGAGCTCGCAGGTAACCTGCAACAGGGCTGTGTGACGCGCCTATTACGCCATACTGTTGTTGGTCTACTTTGTCTAGTCGCGGTCTCAGGTTGCTTTACATTCGTCACTTATTGCTTCATTATGATATGTGGAACAATGACATAAATTGGGGAAAACTCATCAACCTAGACGACCAAAGAGTAATATAAAATGGCGCCATCTTTCAATCTGAATCCTCCTCATACAACACTGGCTCACGATCACCAAGAGCATGATGAACAAAAATGTCATCATCGTCCTCATCGCTGTCATCATCGATCTCAACGTTTTGGGCAATAGGAACATCATCTTCATCATCTTCATCATCCAGTATTCTTTTCCTGGGAGACTTGGGTGGTAATGGAAGTTGTTCCTTTACAGTCTGTAATGACAAATTCGAAATAAATGTTTCAGAGAACTGAGAGTTTACCAGGCTATTGCCCACAACAACGTTACCATCAAGTCAGAACATTGGATTGGTCAAATAAAAATAAATAAATTGGAATTTTGCAGTGGCATCTCCACAGAGTGGCCTTTCGCATACCGATCCCCGATCGAATTTGGACGATCAAGGTGGATCAAAAAAGGGTGGACTAACAGATGGCAAGGCACTTGCCGCCAGGAGGCTGATAGCCTTGGCGGCATGCTGGGTTCCAGACCTCAGTGACTCAAGCCTGACTACGCACACTGAAAATCAAAGTGGCGGCCTCGTTTTAACTTCTAAGTTGAGATAGGGGCTCCCTTGACTTTAAGTAGTAACTCGGGTAAGGCAGTGTACACTATTTCTGTTGGGGGGTTAGAGGGAACTATATGTAATGAGCAGCATCTATCCTTGATCTTATGTGCTCCCGACACATTAAGCTTCATAGAAGGGTTTTTTAAATTTTTGGTCCTCTTAAGTCATGGAAAACAAATTAGATTTTACTGTAAGAAGCTGGGTTTGAATTCCACTCACTTGTAATAGTAGCTGTTTATATTGTGCATCATTCATTCGGTTTGGTTTTACTGGTGGATTCACAAAGCCTCGCTCCAACACACGTTTGAGATCATCAGATGACATAATGTCAGCTGGATCAAGTAAGTTATCATTAACCAAAACCACAAGATACTCGACATAATGTTTCCTGAAAGGAGAAATAAAGTAAATCGACATTCAGCTACTCAAGTTCTCTCGAAATGTGTGGGTAGACGGCAATTTTCCACCAACACTAACTATTAATCATTGATGAATACTTCACACTGGGCTCCCTCAGTACTTTACTCTTGTTATGCTGCCAAAAACTATGGTTGAAATTGTTCGATATGTCCAAACAACTAGGGATAATCAATTCTTCGCTAACTGAAGATGACATTCACTTTCTTATGACTTAATTCTAAGGGATACATTTTACAATATAAGGGTCAATTTATGAACATTAACAGTTACCTATCAAAGAATAATAATAGAAATGATAAATTGCCAAAACGTTTTCATTAACTCAGTCACCTGCTTGGATTTTGTGACAAATTATTGTCATTTTAGATTGCTTTGACTTGTCTGTTTTCTTTGCTGTATTTTGTTTTGTTGTGCACGGACCCCCCGCCACCTTGAAACCCGATATTCGTGAACCCCCTGCTATCTTGACAAGAAACTTGTTTTCCTTGATTGATAACTGATATTGCTCACTTATTTACTATTGGCTATCTCGAACTCCCGTTATCTGACACATGTTTTGGTTTATTTGCATGTTCAAGATAGTGGGAGTCTACTGTTTTCTTTGTATTTTCTTGAAATGAATGAATGAATAAATGGATGGATGGATGGATGGATGGATGGATGGATGGATGGATGGATGGATGGATGGATGGATGAATTTGAGTTTCGGATTATCTAGCTTGAGTTACTTATTGTGGACACTATTTAAAGCTATTATAATAAATTAAAGACGCTATTGCAACGCTGTAACATTTTAAGGTCACAAGCAAATAAAGCTTGCTGCTAAAAATCTGTCGCATTAATCTTGCATCCTGACACTCTAAGGAGGTACAGGGTAAATAAATAAATAAATATTGCCCTGCACAACAAGGCAATAAAAATTCTTCATCACTCACCCGCAAAGCCCAGCATGTCCTGGAGGTACTTCAGCTCCACACTCTGCATCCACCAAGCCATTGTCTGTCTCTTTCTGCTCATTCACCTTACAGCGTAGGGGCGCTGCAGCAGCTTCTGCTCCAGGAGGTGCCTCATCATCAGAGGCATTACCTACAGTTGTTAAAATCAGGAACTGACCCTTTAAACCCCAATATCAGCATTCATATTCTCCTCACTTTTCTCCATATATTTATCATGGTCCTGGTGATCATTTCCTTTATTCTCAGGACCTGTATGTTTGATCAAGTAGTGATACTGTATGGAGAAATTAGATGCTTGTCACTACTGGGGCTTGAAGGGATAAAGGGGCTCTGTCACCTATTTTTAGGTTCACTTTAGAAAGCCAAAAGACATATTGCAATCAGCGGAAACCCAAAAATACTGATTCAGTTGAGTTTAAAATCACTCTTCCCGTTCTTTGGAACTATAATTGGGTTTGACTGCGGATCGCGAGAATGAAAATGGATTGCAACTTGAAAACATCAGGCTAACGTTTTTGAGTTTTTCCTTTGTTTCTTAGAAAAAAGCGTTTGTTCTCCCTCTGAGAAAATCATTCGGTCTCTTACTCTTGATTTTCTAGGAGCATTTCGAGGTATAAGAAAAAGGTCTGAACAAGAATTTCAGCACATTTTTGATTCCAGTATGTGAAAATACCCGTGACCTAGCCCCCTTAAATTTTATCTTCCTGGCGTCAAAACCTGAGCCATTCCTGCGTGGTTTGTAGTCTGCAGATGAAATTCTACTCTCTGGCTGTTCTTTTGAAAGCTCCTGATCGGCACTTTCCTGACTGACACTATTTTGATAATGCTAAACTGGCTAACTTCTGAGTGTGTGGACAACATTCTGATGCGTGAGCTATACTGAGAAGTGAGGGCTTCCTTCCTTCTTTCCTGTGGTATATTGCTTGTTATGCTCGCTGTATAAAGTGATTCTAACTTTTGACTGTGTGAACGACAACCTGCAGTGCGAGCAATGAAAAGAAAGTTGTCGAGTAACATTTACTTTTCTTTAGCATTAAAGCGACTTTCGTTTGACCTTGAAATAATTACGTGCGAACAAAACCAAAACAACAAAGGAATAAGACAATGGCAGTTTAACTGGTTTAGTCCGAACAGACACAAATGCGCACGGCTTTTGGTTGGCAACATCAAGCATTTTAGCTTTGATGTCACTCTGTATTCAGCAATACGATTGGACAATCAAACAATGCTTTGTCCATATTAGGGTATTCTTCAACGGGAAACGAATGAGGTCCTGTTTTGACTTTTTTAACTAGTGGCAGATGAAACAAATAACGAGCACTAACGGAAACCGTTTTTCAAGGTCAAACGAAAATCGCTCGTACAAAGCGATTCTATCTCTTGAGTCTATGGATGAAATCCTAAAGTGCGTCCATCAAAATGAAAGATATACTTGTCATTTCAGCAAGACTTCGGTGTCTTGCTGTTGTCAAGAAAGGTGGACTTTACTCATGAGTCCGGGGATGTAATGACCATTTAATAGAAAGCTATTGAGCAGCAATTTCCTGTGTCAAAAAGGTGTTTTTATCTTATCCACTGAGCAACTGCTTGTTACACCGAGCAAGGTGGTTTTAACTTGAAAGCCCGCAAAAAAAATGTCGAGTGACATCATTTAAAAGAAAGTTATTGAGCAGTACTTTCCTATGGTGCTGTTGATAATGCGGTACAAGGTGGTTCTAACTTCTGACTGTGTGGATTCTTTCAGTATGACCATTGAAATGAAACCTTTTACGCAGTGACTTTCAGAAATGCTATTTCTTTTATTACTAAAACTTACCTTGACCCTCACGGGGTTCAGTGTTGTATTCCACATTATTATCACGTAACAGTTTCTGAAGTTCTTCTGGACTACGATCTCGCAGGTAAAAGTAACAATCTCGAGGATGGTGTGCATGCAAACCTCTAACAGTGCAACGTTCTGATACACGGCAGTTCTGAAAATCAAACGCTCTGTCACTTCAAACGCATCCCACTTACTTAATCTCACTGTAACCAACAGATGAATTCCTAGCTAAATCAGTTAGATAACTTAGCAGGCATCGCAAAAACAAAAACAAAAAAGTTTCGATCGACAAGTTCAGAAGGTCATGGTTGTGAGAAATGATGGGATGGTTTTGAAATGGTAATAGCAGTAACTCTGAGAAGATGAGTGCCAAAGATTTAAGAGCATATATTATTGAATACAAGTACATCAATATTGTTAAGTACCTGTGCATTGGTGTTGATGAATGGGTTGTAGCAGCCACTGCAGAATTCATGCGGACACATTGCACATTTGAAGTGCATACACCCTCCCTTGGAAAGGTCATAACGAAACTTGCAGCTTGGGCACACTGGAAAAACAAAGAAGAGGAAGAAGAAGAAGAAGAAGAAGAAGAAGAAGAAGAAAAAGGAAAAAGAAGAAAGAAACAAGTGTAAATACATTGCGATCTTAGTATATACAAGATCAGAAAAAAGATATAATTCAGGACAGGTTAAAAGGCAAAGTGGAAAACAGCCGAGTGGTTCTATCAGTGTTTAGGGGTTCTTATTAAAATAATAACCCTAAAAACAATGTGTGGTAGCTGGTTTTTCATCCCCTAGTGCCAACATGGGGGCGAAAAACCAGCTGCTACACGTTCCCTACCTTCGGAGAGAAAGACTTCCACTCTCGTAAAGCACTTACAAAGTTAGCCAGCTGCACAATGCATGTATTCAGAACGGACGTAGAACCCTACGTTTTACAGTCAAAAGTTTTTTTTTGCCCTTGTTTAACAACCAGAGATCGCATGTCAGATCAGATACCTTACCTATTCCATTCATTCTGAGGTGAGCTGCCAGCCCAGCCGCTTGGAATTCTGGGTCATTGGCTTCCTTCCAGGCGGCAAACTGCTCACACGTGATGCCCTCATGTTGATCCTCCCACTGTATAAGTGGAGAACATGAAATTTAACACTTTCCTAAAAATGTTACATGAACTATTTGAAAGCAGGAGTATGAAGATGTAGTTTACGCTTGACCACTTGTAGATAAGTAAATGGCATGCAATTAACTACGATGCTAAGTTTAAATGGAAAAAGGACAGGTAATAAGCATAAAAATCAAATTCTTTATGAATCATACTCTACGTTACACGGTTGTTACCTGTCGTTTGCACTTGAAACACGTATATTGCTGACAATGAGGACACATCATCCTGATTTGGTTAGGCCGTTCATTAATAAACCCTGACGAGCACTAGAGCAAAAAAAGAGGTATTATTTCCATTTCAAGTGAAGAGCTATAAACATGCAATTTCTTATCAGAGATACGGTGAGAATTATTGTTACAAGAGAAGTTGCCCTGAAATTGAGAATAATAAGTTACATTTTTAGCATCTTTTATATTCAAATTTCTTTATTTCAATCGTGTATTGTATAAGTTATAGTGCAGTATTTCCTATTTTTCCTGTTAATGTATTTTTGATTTACTTTCAGGGAACTAGTCAACAGGGATAACCTCAGACGTTTCCTTTTATGCTGTTTTTACATAATGAGCTCGTTGTTTACATGACGTACAAATTCTGCAAACGTTCTATTAAGCCCCTCCTTTCTTTGCACATCAGATTCTACTAGATCCACCCCCCTCTTTTGTGGCCCCTCCCTCCCATTTTAAGCAGAACAGAATACAGGAAAACAGGGTCTTCAGTGTCGACATCTAATCTGTGAAACAGTGATACATGACCAGTTACATTTAGCCTGTAATAGTTAAAGTGGTACTACGATGAAAAAAAACACTTTTATTTTGTCCTTGGATTTCGAAACTATGTTTACTAAACACTCCCCAAGCGAAATTTTAAGCCTTAATTTCGAGAAGAAGACCGTTTATTTAAACTGCAATTTTCCGTTTTAATGGTCCGCCATTATTACACCAGAAAGGATACAAAGACATCATTCACTCAAGAGCTGTAGAATGCAGCGTGTGAACACAGCTTAAACAAATTATGCAAAACACGAGTTTGAGAGTCTGAAAGCTCAAAACTCCCGTGCTGCATACTAAATACGGCACTTTCACACGCGCTGCATTCTAAAGCTCTTGAGTGAATGACGTTATTATATCTTTTCTGGTGTAATAATGACGGACTATTAAATCGGAAAATTGCAGTTTAAATAAACAGTGTTCTTGTCAAAATTAAGGCTTAAAATTTCGCTTGGGGAGTGTTTAGTAAACAAAGTTTCGAAATCTGAAGAAAAAATAAAAGTGATTTTTTGTTCATAGTACCACTTTAATGGTAACCACTGTAATAAGATCTCCGAAAAGTTGGCCATCTTGAGTCTTCTCAAAAAGGCATGTTTTAGATCTACACGGTAACATGCAAAACCTTGAGGGTTTAAACAACTTTTGATGTATTTGTCTATGCTAACCAAGCTAATTGGCTACCTGCATGGTGGCTACTTAGAGTCAAATAATTCATCATCAAAAACTGTCATTAACTGTTACCTTCTACTGGAACCACTGCAAACCCTAATTGAGGCATGAAATAAAACAAGCCTCCTTAGGGGCCTGATAGAGTCTGAAACTGAAAGGCATGTTTCAGAACAGGACCCAGACTATAATGAGGGCCCTCCTTTTTTGGTCAGAAACTAAACAGATCATCCTTAGGACTTAATGGCACTTTTAAGGCAATCAAATTTCACTTACATGTGAGCACCATCGAAAGTTGGGTTCCTTCATAAGTGTTCTGTCACGAAGTTTCCTTTGAAATAAGTCATGGGTCTCTTTGTCAACCAGACCACGAATCTACAAGGGAAAGACAAAAGGATACAATGACTTACCAGGTTGTAATATTGATAGTTAAGAATGTAAAATTCTGTCTTAAAGAAAATCGACCCAGTTTACCATTCCGTACCATTTCACATTGAATTGTAACAAAATTGTGAGAATTAACTAAGCCATCATTCCAAACCACGATGAATAGCATCTTTCACGACGTTGTCAATCGTAGTCTCAATCTACCGACTCCTGAAAAATATATCCTAGCAAAATGGATCAAAACTGACCAAACACAAATCCACGACGAATAGCGTTTTGACCTCACTGAACTAATTAGTTTTTACTTTCTGAGAGCTCCACTAAGATAACTGACAACAGTGTAAGTTGGTTTCTCGAGCCTTAAACTTCACAGCTTGTATATTACTGAATGGCACAGTAAAAAGCTCTCTACCATAATATCAAAGTTGTTGAAGTACTCTGTTGCTACTGCTTCATCATCCAGATTTTCTGGTTTTCCACAGCAAGGGCATACAAGGTGCAAGATGTTTTTGTCTTTTATTGTTATGGTGATGTAGTGCGACACACAATCCCGGCAAACGCGATCTTGACAGTGAAGGAATGTGACCATCTGTGGAGAAAAATAACCCTTGTTTTGTTTGGCCTTTTTTCCTGGCAATTCTAAAATCTATGTGAATATACAGCACAATGGAGAAGGGAGGGGGCTACAATGTCAAAAAACATTTGTAGTATATTGTAGGTTATTTTACAAAAATAATAAGACAGTTTTATTTAACATGCACTCTTCTTGAAAGCTGTTTCTATGACTAGATTTTATGTCCATAACAAAGGTGGGTGAATCAAATATCGCTTCAAGCTAAACGTAAATTTATATCCACATGGAGCGATGCTTTTACAGTGAATGACATCATCATTTTTTTACTTTTGCAAAGGTATCATTAACCTTAATAAACATACAAGTCAAAAGGTGCCCAGGGGTTAATTGATGAAAATCGATCACAGAAGTCAACTGTGATTATGGATTACTAATCGAAGAAATATCACACAAATGTCGGTCATCCATTACTCATCGATCACCAAAATTAATCGATTAATTAATATCGATTATTTAATCAATTAACTTCGATTTCCATTGACTACTGGTTTCATTGATTAATTACCCCGGGAAAGGTGGGAAATATATACAGATGATTTGAATTTGGGTTTTCGCAAAATAATAGTATGGAAACTGTTATTTTAATCATACAACTGACGAACAAGGATGCCTTTATCAGTGCACTTAATTGTTAGGCTCAAACCTGGCTCATAGGTTTTGCTTCACAGCACACTGGGCACTCTTGTTGGAGATAGCGCAAAGAGCGTTGGAGATCCCCGCAGCTACAAGCAGCTTCAATAGAATCCTCCACAGAGAAATTCATGTCTATTAACTTGATGGCAGTTTCTGCCCTTCCCCAGAATGAAACATCTGTTTCAGCCAAAACTGCTCGAATACGCCGCTGGAAGATGCAAGAAACAATAAGTTACACTTACACAAAAATGATTTACACCTACACTGTACTGGGCTTTATAAACTTCATAACAATATATAATTGGTATTGAGAGAGCTTTTCAGTTGTAACACGTTCTGAAATATGCTGACATAAAACAACTTTTCAGCAGTTTTATGTCAGCATATTTATGTACTCTCACACACTCTCTCTCTCTTTGAAGTAATATGCACTTATTGACTGAGTAGGAGGGCTGGACGAGGAAATGTTTGGCTAGAGGTCAAGGCGTACAGACTAAGCGCAGCGAGCTACGTGCATGGCCACGACCGAGAGCCAAATATTTTTCTGTCTGGCCTGACCTTACTCAGTCAAAAGGTATTTTATTGTTCCACCATCTTACATGCTTAACCTTCTTGGAAAATGTCCAAAAAATGCTGGTATAAACTCACTGAATGTTAAAGAGTGTGCGTGCTGAATAAACAAATGATGTGTTGCTATGCGTGCAGGGCTGGACAGCTTTTTCTGGACTGGCTCGGATCAAAACCTGTCCGGCTCTACACACATCAACTTGCTAATACATTTTCTATAGAATTGCGTCAGTGGGGCCATACAGTGATATAACATCACTTGTTAGGCTCATTAATTCTTTTACAGATATTTGTTCCAAACTCAACTAGTCAAGAGCACAATCATTCTGATAGTAAACTGTTCTTTCAGGCAGTTCAGTATAATATTTTATGGTGTGAGGTTACTAAAGGGTGAAATGAAGTCTGTGAGATGAAGTATCAAAGGCTAGGAATAAAGAAACAAAGCGGTGTCATCAGGGATTGCAAGGCATGGGATCTGGATCGGCAGTGTTTTTCAAGTGCTATGTTTGTGAGATAAGGATCAAATGTCTTCATGGTTTTGGGATCAGGAACAGAAGTGATGAAAAAACGACATGACTTGTCTTTTATATGACCCTGTTATTTGGAGAATGGTAGGCTTACATACAGGAGGGCTGCTAACCAGAGGAGTATGGGGGTGGCTTTTGGCCAGGATTTACCTTATGGACTGGTATGCTTTTTTTGCAATTTTTTTTTCTGTCTCCACTGAGCTGTAAACTTAAATTGTGTACCAAATATTAAGGATACACAAAACAAGCCAGGGCTGTCACTAAGGGCTGCATTCCACAACAGCCGAATTGGCTTGACGGGACATAATGATTTACAGGTGAACACTTGCCTCATGTTAGTACAATTTGCTCACAAAGCAACAAGTTTGTCACAGGTGTGAAGATGAAAGCAACAGGTGACTCAAAACTTAATGACAGCCCTGCAAGTATAAACTCACATCTAAATTCTGGTTTTTGTCAGTCACAATTGCCTCAAAGTTGGCTTTATCTTGAGGGGTTTCAGTGTTTGTTTGTCTTGTTAAAGCCATGACCACGTCTTCCTGAGTTGCATGATCTGGAAGACAACTGTTCAGCACTCTTTGAAGCATTGGACGCATTGCCATTTTCTCAAGTGCAAGAATTGCCTTTTCTGTCTCTCCTTCTGATGAATCCAGTGCAGAAATGCAATCTGTTTTGGCATAAACACCTGCTTGTTGTAATTCTTTCACCTAAATAAATAGATAAGGTCAAGAATTTACTGTTTTTTGACTATCCCACACTGTTTATCTGTGCATGCTACTGTAAACAAATGGATCTGTTAATGGGTTATTTTTTAATTACACTTGAATTTAAGTGACAATAAGTAATAAGCTTGACAGAAGGATACTACTTACCGTAAAGAAAAATATATATCAAGTAATGAAAACAGTTGTTCTGATTTGATTGATAAAGATTACATTAAACAGACAATAACTGTAAAACATGATAATCATGCCTCCAAAGGGGTTCAGCTGTGTAGCAACAGAGAAACACCTAAAATTACCTTGTTCTTGCGGATCTCCATGCATTTGGCAGTTGCTCTTGACACTTCCCCAGTGCATTCAATCAAAGCTTCTCGCACCTCCTCAGGGCTGACATTTCCAATTTCCTGAGAGTTTTCTGGTACGGCCAGCTCTACCATAACTTTGTGAATTAAATCATACCAAGCAGTCTTCAGCCAGTGAATTGGACCATGAACATCATCAATCCCAAGCACAGATGCAATGTTCAGCTCCTCTGCTGTAAATCCTTCTTTTTCTGCTTTCTGAAGTTCAAAAGTAAAAGAGTTAAAAGTGAAGTGTTGAGCATACTGCGGCTCCTCTTGGATCGGAGGAGCTGCAGTATACCTATTTTTCTTTCACCAGGACCAGTTAATACACTTGATTGAAGAGAGACACAATGGAGTATTGTCTCTCAGTATTGTCTCACAGTATTGTCTCTCAGAACACTGTCCATACCTGCCAAGTTAGCCTGAGAAAACAGCAGATGTTTCGTGAGGTCACCACTTGAGCCCTCGCAAAACGATGTCTGAGTAACGAGTGCAGAAATTCCATACTGATGACATGCACTATGCAGATCTTGGTAGTGCTTCTGATTGGTTGTGCTGCAAGGGAATTCTCTTTCAACCAATCAGAAGCACTACCAAGATCTGGGTAGTGCACATCATCAGTATGGAATTTCTGCGCTTGTTACTCAGAAGTCGTTTTGTGAGGGCTCAAGTGGCGACCTCGCAAAACATTGGCTGTTTTCTCAGGCTACTGCCAAGTCTGAATCTACAGGTATCCCAGACAAGACCGTGATTCTCCTGGATAAACCCCTGTCTTAAGGCCAACAGATACAAATTTATCCATTTTCCCACAATCAAAAACTTCATGTTTTGGATATTACAGACTGAAGCTACCTGTAGAAACTGAGGTTGTTTTTCACAAAGGCGAACAAACTTCAATTGGTGAAAATCTTGAATGAGCACAAAACAAACCACAAGATAATTGAGGGGGAGGAGGGGTTGGGGGGGCTTGCTGGCTTCTTCCATGGCAAGGGCAGTTGGCCACAAAAGTAAAATTCTCTGGATTTCAGATCTCTACAGGTTGGGATCTCTGATTGACTCAAACACACTCAAATGTCTTGTCACAAAAACTCTGACCAGGGCAAGAACTACCATCCTCTACATCAAAAATTTGATACAAATTGTTCTTGACCATTGTTCCTTTTCAGTAAATAAGTAATTTGTCAATAAATCATCAGATCACACTTACCCTTAGCCACTCTACATAGCGTGACCCAGAAATGTAAATTTCCTCTTGCTGCCTTCGGACAGCTTCCTCTGCCATCCATGCTGCAAAAGGGGGTGCTGGTGGGAAGACTGGACTGGCATGTTGCTGGAGATAAGAGCTGTTGATGGGGGGAGGAAATGACCCTTGGACAGGTATCTGAAAACAAGTTAAACAATGCATCACAAATTTCAATACATCCAAGAGAGGCAACCTTCATAAATGCACCCATTAAAGTTTCCAAAGAATCCTGCTGCTCATGTTCATACTTCCTTTTTGATCATCATTAGACATGCTTATAAATCTTGCACCTGCCGAGCACCTGCAGGTCATAAGAGTAACACCCAGGATCCACCAGAATTCACTGAAAACCCATGCTGCCTTTTGCGGGGGCTCCCACCCCGCTCAAGCAAAAATGTCTAATGCTGTTTTCCCTCATCAGCGAACTAAAGGAAGCCATCTGGGGGAATTACAGTCAGTCTATGAGTCTATGTCATGTGTGTCCAGTATTTCAAAGATTTGATTTATGCATTAGTTTGAATGAATAATTACACAATAAATTACATTAAATATTTCAATTTCCAACGTCAACTAGAGGAATTTCCATACCAATCTGGAATCTCACTATGCATTTTCAACTCTTCTTTGCAATTTTGAATTATTCATTGCCAGCCAAGGCATAATTTTGGAGAATCGATTCAAATCCTCTAAATACTGGGCACACATGACATAGACTGAATGGTCTCACCTCTGGTCTCATTGGTCCTGCAGGATGCGTTGAGAGTGGAGGAGGAAAACCATGTAGATCATAAGATGGAACGGCTCCTGGAGGAGACATTACTCCTTGGCCAAAACCTGCCATACCTGGAAAGGAACTTCTCCCAGGCAATACTGGATTTACCACTCCCGAAGTGTTCATTATCCCCACCTGGCCAGGACCGCCCATTGCTGGCAACGCACTTGTTAAAGGTGGCATTGCTGGATTTGTTTGTGATGCTCTAACTGAGCCCTGCCACATCCTTGCTTGTTGGTTAACCTGTGCAGGAAAGGCATTTCTCACAGCTGGTTCTGCTGCTGATCTTGTTGGGGTCACTGCTGGTGCTACTTGCATGATTTTTGGATCTGCTTTTTTGGTCTGCTCAGTTTTAGTCTGTATCTGTTGGCTGTTTATTTGTGTTGCCATGTTTGTCATGTTTTGAGATGGAGCAACTCGCTGTTCAGGATTCTAAGAAAGTAATGAAATTTTTCTGTCAAAAGGTTGCACTGATATTTATTGATAACAAATCAATTGATATTTATTTTCATGACCAATATTGTTGAGGTTAATTACCACTTAACAAGCAAGATAATGTGTCTGTGGTAGCAGTTTATTAAATTAACCCCTTGGTTATCAAGTTGCGTGACCTTAGTTGACCCTGTGGCCCCAAATTAATTTACCTTCACCACTAGAAGACTAGCATGGCCACCATTTTTTTCTTGAAATATCTCAGTTTAATGAGCAAAAATGTAAGGCAAAAGTCAGTTAAACAAGAATAATGCAGCATACCTGGTTTTCGCTAGGTGTGGCTTGCTGGGAACTAGGGCCTGTTGTTGGATACCCTACATTTCTTGCAGGTAGCGGTAAATTACTGCTTGTTTTACAGCACATCTCACAGATCCTGCGTGTCCTTGGGTTGTGATAAGTGCAATGTTCACACTCCCACATATCAGGGGCTGCCGTCACTTGACCTGGCAATAACAATTCATAAAAAATTCGATTTTAGGGCTGAAAACTGCATGATAATAAAATTACCAGCAAACATGCCTCAAATAATAAATTGACTGCAGGCAGCAAAATTGTATGCTACCAGAGTGATTTGTTAGTAAAATGCTTTCTATTATACAGACCTGTACCAGATGAAGGAGTGACCTTTGTACTTCTTTGAGACTGCTGCATTTGGCTACTGCCTCCCCTTTGCTCTGGAGACAATGCCCAGAGGGGTGGTGGAAAATTTCTTGTTTCTGAAAATTCACTCTGTCTTGTTGGCACTGTCTGAGGTGAAGGTTCTGGCTGCATCTTTACAGGAAGTGGTTTGTTGCAGAACAAGCATGTCTTTGCATTTCCAGGATTTAAGCAATAACAGTTCGGACAAGACAATGCTGTGCCCTTCTCTGGACTAATAGGTCCCTCGCTGGCAGACTTTGATTCAACTGGGATTTTGGGTTGCGAAGGTTTTGATGGTTTTGGTGGCAAAGGAGGTGGACCTGTACAAAAAAGAAACAATTACTGAACAGAGTTGAGAGGGGTTCAGAAAGTCATGGACTGAGCCAGGTTCCAGTAAAGGACTCCAGTTATTAAAGCAACACTTATCTTAAAACTTGTCTGGTAGACACCTCACCACAGATTAATAGATAAAACCAAGTTAGCTTCACTTTTTTATTAATTAAGGTTTTAGACATTGTTCTATTTGCCTAGTCAACACTGCTTATTTTCTGAGATTCCCGAGCAGAAGTCTGCAACATCCAGCATCCCTGTCTAGTGAGTTATTTTTAAGTCCAGCTTGGTCTTGTATCTTATTTCCCATGTTAAACTCAATTTAAAAAAAATTCTGGAAAACATGTCTGCATGTCCTAATTAGACAACTGCCCAGCATAACATAATGGCAGTTGGATGCCCAGGATATATCTAGGGGCCTTACTGTGGTCAGCAGGCCCTCAGATGGACTAATCTATTGCTG